>PVIU01011769.1:0-63165 GCA_004026605.1 Ondatra zibethicus | reverse complement strand
ATAGCTAGGGTCCACTAATGAGTGAGTACATACCATAATCATCTTTCTGGGTTTGGGTTACCTCACTCAGGATAGCGTTTTCTATTTCCATCCATTTGCATGCAAACTTCAAGATGTCCTTGTTTTTTACCGCTGAGTAGTATTCTAATGAGTATATAATCCACACTTTCTTGATCCATTCTTCCATTGAGGGGCACCCTTTGCTTGCTTTTCTATCCCTCCATCGTCTTTTCCTTTCCCTGCCATCTTCTTGTTTCTGATGTGTCTATAAATACCATTCCACAGATGATTAAGATATTCTAAAGGGAAAGAAAAATTCAAATGGGGCTATCTGATGATCCTCTCTACAGCCAAGTGATAACAGGATGATGCCCAGAATTTCTGGGCTCTTGATCTGACACAGTGGCAAGCCCTTTTCACCCGTGTAGTGCTGAACCAGAATCTATACATGAGGATTCCTTTGGGTACATCCACGAAGCGGAGTATTCTCCAGCAATCAGCTTAGACTCTCCCGAACGTTCAATAGCACAGAAAACAAAAGCAAAAGCAAAGGTCATAAGCCTTTGTGATGGTTCACATCTGCAGTGCCAGAACCTGGGAAGCTGAGGCAGGGGTATTTCCTGAGGCTAGCCTGGGCAACACAGAAAGATACCATCTAAAAAATAAGTGAATTAAATACATATAACTTGATTTGAAATGCTGCAAAAAGATCCAGATGTGGTGGCATATCCTGAGTTTTGTTTTGTTTATTTTTTTTTCTGGTCAACTTAACATAGGCTAGAATCATCTGAGAAAAGGGAACTTCAATACAGAAAAATGCTTTCATAAGATTGACATGTAGGAAAGACTGTGGGGGCAGTTTCATGATTGATGATTGATGTACAAGGGACCAGCCCACTGTAGGCAGTGCCATCTCTGGATGGGTGGTCCTGGGGTATATAAGAAGGCAAACTGCAGCCAGGTGGTAGTGGTGCACAACTTTAATCCCAGCACTCAGGAGGCAGAGACAGGCAGATCTCTGTGAGTTTGGGGCCAGCCTGGTCTACAAGAGCTAGTTCCAGGACAGTCATGGCTGTTAAACAGAGAACCCCTATTTCAAAACCCCAACCCCCCCCCAAAAGAAAGCAAACTGAGCAAGCCAGGAAGAACAAGACAGGAAGCAGCATTCCTACATGGCTTTTGCCTCCAGATTCAGTTCCTGCCTCCAGATTCCTGCCTTCATTCTCTGCACTGATTTCCTTCAATGATGGACTGTGATGCAGAAGTATAAGTCCAATAAACCCTTTCCTCCCTTAGGTATTGCTGGTCATGGTGTTTTATCATAGCAATAGAAACCCTAATGAAGACATGTTGCATATCTATAATCCTAGTACTTGGGAGGTGGAGGCAGGAGGAGCAGTTTGAGGCCAGTGTGAGCTACAAAAGACCTTGTAGATAGATAGATGATAGACAGACAGACAGACAGATAGAGTCATAGAAGAGACTTTTGGGGGAAGTATGACCACGGATTGCATATCAACTGATATTACTGAGTTAATCGTGATTTTCTTAGATTAAATATAATGTGATTACTCAAAATACTATCCCTTTTCTCCAGAGGTGCATGCTGGAACTTAAAGATGAGCCATCTCAGGGTCTGTTGTTTTCTTCTAGCTCTTTTTGAAAATGTATTTGCAAATATTTATAATGTATGCTTGTATGTATAAACAATTACACTGTAAGGGAGAGAGCAAACAAAATTATTGACAATTGTTTAGTCTGGGTAAAGGGCTTAAAATGTTTATTGTACTCCTTTTTCAACTCTTATGTGATAAGAAAGTTTTCCAGAATTTGTATTTTAAAAGTTTAAAGGAAACAGATGTATCAAAATTAGCATGCAGCCAGGAATGATAGTACACACTCTCTCAGTACCCAGAAGGCTGTGAGTTCAAGGTCAACCTGTGTTACATAGTGAGACCAGAAGCACCGATGCAAGCTGTGGCATTTGTTGGTTAGTTATTCAATAACAAACATGGAAAGTTTGACTCCACATCACACGTGATCTGGAGCAGGCTGGTGGATCCATTTTGATGGGTTCTTGACCTAGGAAGGCACAACTGCTCAACCTTTCACGGATGGTTGAATTTGGCAATAGCCACTGTGGGTGGTGCCACCCCTGGGCTGGTGGTCCTGGGTGCTATAAGAAAACAGGCTGAGCAAATCATGGGGAGCAAACCAGTAAGCAGCACCCCTCCATAGCTTCTGCTCCAGTTCCTGCCTCCAGATTCCTGCCATGGCCTCCCTTAGCGATGAACTTGTAATCTGTACGGTGAAACAAATCCTTTTCTTCCCAAGTTGCTTTCGGTTATGGTGTTTTGTCACAGCAATAGGAACCTGCTCTGGTCATACTGGACAACACCACCCATCCTCAGCAAGAATCTATTGGTTGGTTCAGCTAGAATCCTATCACAGCTGATGTTCCCTTTTCTTTCCCATCCTCTGGTCCCCACCCTTTTCTTTGCCTATAAATTCTTACTTAGACTGTTTTTGAACTTGAACCCCATTTCTCTCCCCTACCACAAGTGGACCAATTTCTTATTACCATGGTCCCAAGCAATGTTTTCCATAGTCTACCTCAAGGGTGTCATTGAATATCTGTTTTCTGTAGCAGTAGATGAGGGATGGAGAAAGAATCAACTTTCAATTCAATTTCAAAAGACTCAATCACAAATATCACCTACTCACCTCACATGTGTACACAAAGGGCTCACCTCTGCCCCCCTCCCGACTCCTACAATGTCTCATTCTAGCTCTCTGCTGGTAAATTAGGCAAGTTAGGTGGAAAAACCAAATTCTTAGAAATACATAAATTACCGAAGATGGTCCAAGACAGTCTGGGTAGACCTGCAACAAGAGATTAAATTAGTAATTATTAATTACTATTGGATTGCTTAATTATTACTGGCCAGGTAGATTCTTCTCAATTATAGCAAACATTTTTAGAAAGGATTAATGCCAAATCTTCACAAACTACTTCAAAAGATAGAAGGGACTGGGCTGATTTTTAACTCTAGTATGCCAGTATTACTATAATGCCAACACACTCAGTTTCTGGAGATCAAACCCAGGCCTTTGCAGTTCAGTAAATAGTGTGCCAATTGACAGCACCCCATCTCCTGTTCTGATGGAAACATTCTCACCAAAGAAACTCAAGACTTTTATACATTCATGTACACAGAAAGGATGCTCAAAACAACAGGAAACTCAAGACTTGTATACATTCATGTACACAGAAAGGATGCTTAAAACAACAGGAAATATGGAATTAACGTGTGGTCCACCTAAACTTGTTTTGTGTGGCCTTTATGGGCACCTTTAATACAATCAAAATGATACTTTTGTTTGTTTGTTTGTTTTTTGAGACAGGGTTTCTCTGTAGCTTTGGAGCCTGTCTTGGAAGGCTCTTGAATCTGGTGGGTTTTTTTTTGAATAGACAAAATAAATTTTTAATTTTACAAGTTACGTGGAATTTGCACAGGAGAAGACAATTTATAATTGTATCTTTCAATTAGTTGAATTATGAGTTTGAGGCTGTGGATTTTCCAACTTGATACCCTGGAGTATGCAGTGAGCAGTACCTTGCTTAACAGTCTTTGGGCAGACTGGGCCTTGCATTGGCTATCTGAGTCCTGATTCAAAGTATTCAAAGCAAGATGTGTGTTTCTGGAAGACCTTGCTTTGCCAAGAGTTGCTGGCAGAGCATCTCAGTTAACTGCAATCAAACCCTAGGATCTTTTAATGGTGAAAAAAAGGCACTCAATTTACGCTGTGAAAAGGTTCCTCTTCACAGTGAACCTTTTGCGGAGAGGACATTACAGCTTGAGCCCTCCTCCTTGTTACTTGGCCTCTCTGAGCCTGTGGATTGCAGCATGATTGTCCTTTACTTAACAGATAATGTGCACTTATAAGAGAACATACAATGTTTGTCTTTCTGGGTCTAGGTTACCTCCCTGATCTTTTCTAGTTCCATCAACGCAGTGTCCTCTGATTGCTTTACATGGCATGTGGAGCGCCTGCTTCACCTACAACCATCCCCGCCCCCACTTCACCACTCCTACCCCCACCCCAAGCTGCCAGGATGGAATCCCCACCCCCGCCCCAATAGAGACAGAAAAAAATACGGACCCAACCATGCCCTTTCTCAAGTCGCTCTCCTGCAGGTGGCCTCTTATCAATCTCATTTTCCCATCTGAAGCCCACCCTTAGTAGAGAACACATTGTACAATCCATAAACCGCTGGTCATGAGGAGTGTTGAGAGCTATTTTTAAACTAATTAAGAACCCTTCAACTTAAAAAAAAAGTTTGTGTTAATTTGTGAAACCTCTAACCACAAGCCAGCCCGTGTAATAGCAGATGTGGAGACTAATTACAGCCCTGGCAGAGCTCAGGCAATGGTCCAGAAAGACTCAGAGAACAGACAGGCGATCTAGTCTCCCCAGGGAATTAGCAAACACAGCCGGAAAGTCTTTCAAATTCAGCGCAGCTCCTGATTTGATGGTTTCTTGAAGTTACAATGAACATTAATGAATAAGACAAAGAATTCCAAAGACACCCCAAGTACAGAAAAGATTTAAGAGATATATGCCAAAACAGAATTCGCTAAGTGGTCGGCACCACCTTACAAAAAACTCCCCAGCTGAGAGAAATAAAAGGGAGAATTTGTCTGAATGAGCTAAATTGTGAATTGTAATAGCATGATATCTGTCTGGGAATTTTAATTTGTGTTGTGATGGGGGAGGACAAACCCAGAGCCTTGTGCATATTAAGCATGGCCCGGTTATACTCTCAGCCTCTGCGCTGATATTTAAATACTTAAGGAACTGAGTCTTCTATACACTAAAATATCTGAGCATTTTCTCCTTTGGAGGAGGAGAATCTCAAATAAAAAGACTTTTGAAAATCTTACTTAGTATGAAGGACTATAACATTATAAACTTTTGTGTGATCTTAACTTTGTGTGTGTGTGTGTGTGTGTGTGTGTGTGTGTGTGTGTGTGTGTTGTTTCTGGTTTTATAAAGTAAGCATATAAACCCATGGTTTTACATGGCAAGCAAGCACTTTACCACTGGCCTGTATCACCAGTCCTTGGTTTGTGAGACAAGGTCTTGCTATGGTACCACAAACTGGCTTTGAAGTATTTGCAGCCTAGGCTGGCTTGGGTCGCCAAGAATGGCCCTGAACTCTGTCTCCTGTGTCCAAGTCCCACATGCTGGAATCACAGGCCCAGCATTATGTAGTGCTAGGGATTAAACCCAGGGCCTTGTGCAAGTTTGCTTTTGGTTTTGTCTTGAAACAGGGTCTTATTATGTGTGGTGGCTCACACCTTTAATTCCAGTACTCCAGAGTCAGAGGCTGGCAGATCTCTGTGATCGGGGCTAGCCTGGTCTACAGAGTGAGTTTCAGGACCGCTAGGACTACACAGTGAGACTCTGTCTCAAAACCAAGCAAAACCAAACCAAAAGGAACAGGGTTTCTCTATGTGAACCAGACTGTTTCCAAATTTGCAATTCTATGCCCCTGGAGCCTAGGAGCTCAGATTATGAATGTCTGCCGCCTGACCTAGCCTGATGAATATTACTGGGTTGCAATTATTTATACATCCTGGATATTAACCCCTTGTAAGATATGCAGTTTGAAAATATTTTCTCCCTGTGGGTTGCTACTGTACTCTGTTGATGAATATCATTTTTGTATTTTTGCACCATCTAACTTTTTATCTGTCTGCTTATTTGTTGGCTGGATTTTGTGTGATAATCAATAAATCATTTCTTTGCCATATGCATGTTGTTTTCTTGTAAGAGTTCTATAGTCTTAGATAATATATTTAGGTCCTTAAGTCACTCTGAATTAAATTGTGGGTGTGGATCTGTCCAGTTTCATTCTTCACATGTGGATATCCAATTACCCTACACCATTGGGTGAAGAAAAAGTCTTTTTCTTTTTCTGTTTTTTTCATCGAGTAGTCTTGGGACATTTGTGAAATCACCAACCAACAAAGAAATATTTCTTTCTGGGCACTCCAACCTCTTCTGTATCCACATTGTTTGGCTAACTGCCTTTGCAGTGACTGTTGATAAGAGGCAAAGTGAAATCTTCAACTTGGTTATACGATTGTTTTTGTCTATTTGGGTCCCTGAGGTTCTCTATGGATTTGGGGGTGGGTTTTTTAATTTCTGAAACATACGTTATTAGATTTTTTTGGTAGAGATCTAATTTAATCTTTAGGTTTCTATGAGCAATGTTGACATCTTACCAATAGGCTTCAGCCCCATAGAAACAGGCATTGTTTCACCCATGCGTATCTTCTGTATTTCTTTCAAGAATACATCTTAGCAACAATGAGGACCCTAAGAGAGACTTACATAGATCTAATCTACATGGGAAGTAGGAAAAGACAAGGTCTCCTGAGTAAATTGGGAGCATGGGGACCTTGGGAGAGGGTTGAAGGGGAGGGGAGAGGCAGGGGGGAGCAGAAAAAAATGTAGAGCTCAATAAAACTCAATTTAAAAAAAGAAAAAAAAGAATACTTCTTAGTTTTCAGGGAGCAAGTTTGTGCCTCATTGGTTAGCTTCTCTCTTACTTTATTCTTTGTGATTCTGTTCTGAATGACACTTGATTTATCTCCTTTGCAGATCATTCAATACAATAATCTAAAGTTTGGGGTGTTGATCTTATATCCTGTAACTTTAGTGACTTATTGGTTCTAACACATTGCTTTTGTTGTTGCTGTGTTGGGCCTTTAGGGTTTGGTTCTAACACACTGCTTTTGTTGTTTCTGTTGTTAGGTCTTTAGGGTTTCCTATATAGAATATCTCAACATTTGTAAGCAGAAATAAGCAGTAAGTTCTCTTCATGATCCAGCCATCTTGTCAAACTCTCTTCATCTTTACCTTCAGCATGTTATCACAGCTTATTTCTAATCTACTATTTAAATACAAAAGTTAGAATCAGTTTGCTGAGGGAGCAAACCCCAAGTGTAAAATATTCCTGAACGTGGGCTAGAAAGAAAACAGGCACCCCTGAGTTCATGGAGTAGGAACCTTCTCAGCAACCAGGAGTTCTTGAAACTGATTTCCAGAGAGAACAATTATTAACAGATAAAAAAGTGCCATTGAAGCATATAGATCTGCTAAGCACAAGTCTAAAATGCAGAAATCATGTGGAACTTTCAAGATCAGAAGATTTCCATGAGCACGAGTTTGCTGGCATTATGTAGAAGAGCTCACACGTGTCAAATGTTAGAGGAAAGTGGATTCCATCAGCTGAATACCATGTTTGGCACACTTGGCTGCCTGTTGTGGAAGAGGCAGAACTGTAGCTCTGCCCTGTCTCTCTTCTGCTTTAAAGCAATGGCCAATGGCACAAATGTATGTAGGCTGCACACTGGTAAGAATTCTGTTAGTGTTTTAAAATTTCTTTTTCATTTGCACGCGTGTGTGTCTGTGTGTGCTGTTGTCTGTGTGCAGATGCCCATGAAGGGCAGAAGTTGGCATAAGATGCCCTAGAGCTGGGGTTACAGGTGATTGTGAGCTTCTGGAAACAGAACTCTGGTACTCTGGAAGAGCAGTGTGCACTCTTAAAACACCGAGCCTTCTCTCCAATCCCAGGATTACTTTAATTGAAATGATCAGCCTTGAAGTTGGCTTGTTTGTTTGTTGTGGTGTAGGATAAGGGTGAAGAAGCCAGAAATGGAAGTCAGCCAGGTCCTCCACGCACAAAAGTGTGCTTTAGGATTTTGAGTTTGTGTTTTACAAACTGTGGTTTCCAGAAAGTTCATGTTCCAGGCTGGTGTTTGGCGCCTTCTGGTGGGAAGTTTGAACATATACAGCTCAGATAATGGTCTAAATTAGTAATGATTTATTACATTATTTACTAAATACCAGGCATTGAACTAAATAAACCCTTTGTGTGGCATTTTCTCTTTTTTATAAACACCCGATAGCTAGACATAGGATTCCAAAGTTACCGATCACAGAATTAGCACAGAGTAAACAGACCGTAGCTACACAGCTGGCAAGTGACAAAGATTGAGAGATGTTCTCGTCCCCTCAGGTCCCCCCTTCCACTCACCAGGTCAGACCCTGGGGACTTGAGAGACTCCTCCCCCGCTGGCTTACTGTCTCTAAGAATTAACCAACCCTATGAAGGGCAGTCCTTCCAGAGTCAGTCGGTCCCCAATTGTCAAAGCCTACACTTTGGAAAATAGAAGACATAATTAACGTACTGTCCAATAATTTACATATTCAAATACAGATTATTTGTTATAATATACTTTCACATATTTCCCATTTAAGTCACGGGTTAGGCATCAGAGCGCTGGCGGCTCTTCCGCAAGGCCCAAGTTCAATTCCCAGCACCCACCTAGTAGCTTACAACTCTCTGTAACTCCAGTCCTAAGGGATCCAACCCTCTCTTCTAGCCTCCAAGGGTACCAGACATACACGCAGGTAAAACACCCACACACATTTAAATAGATAAAATGAAATTTAAAAAGAAGAAGCCATCTTGGTTAGGAATCATGACAGCAGCAGAAGTAGCAGGACTGGTGGCTGGAGCAGGAAACAGAGCACATACAAGCTCTCATTACATGACAGGCAGGAAACTGAGGGGACTCACTAGAAATGCATGAGGCTTTTAGTCTCAATGCCTGCGCAGTATTGAACTTCCTCCAGGAAGGCTACCGAAACCTCCCTAACATGACCATTAAATGGGGACCAAATATTCAAATACCCTACCTAGACTATGGGGGACATTTCTCACTCAGACCACTATAGCAAGCCACTCTCAGCAGGGGCATCTTACATTTGCATTCCTTTTGTGTCTAACATGTCCCAGCCAGGACACGGCAACGATCTTCAGGACCAGCCATAGTAGTCCGTTTGAAGAACACTGGTAAGATACTTCATCAGGGCGGCCCAGATATTCAGAACCAGATTATCCGGGTTAGTGTTTTATTTACAGGGACATTGTGACACTCTTCAGGGGACGTGTTGGTAGAAATGAGAGCTGGAGGACACCTGAACAGGTCATACACCCAGGGACTGACCCAGGTTCTGAAGGCTTTCCAAAGTTCTGCAAGACGCTCTGAGGCAAGCTGTGATGGGATTCTGGCCTCAGAGATGCTGCTTCTGTGGCTTCCTGTGCCACAACCAGCAACTGTTTTGACATTATGCTGACTTAAGGCCTGGATGACCTGCAAGAACACCCAGTTTGCTTATTTCCTCTACAATCTATATTTCACGTTGGTATCAAGGAGTTTCCTCTTTTCCCTGTTAGGTAAATCATTGGGTTCTCTTAGTAAACACTAGGTTTCATCCCTTTGCCCAGCTGTCCCTCTGCTTCTTTAGTGTTGGTCTCTGTTTTAGACAGGGGTCTCTAGAGGAACAGAATTTATAGATACAAATGGAAGGTCCAAGAATCCAGTAGTTGCTCAATCCACAAGGCTGAATTTCTCCGCTTGTCTTTGGTATTCCCGAAGACATAGGCTCTAAGTCGCGAAGGAATAGATGTGTTAGCAAGGTGAGGGCAAGCTGGCAACAAGCAAAAGCTTCCTTCTTTCATGTCTTTTACATAGGTTACCAGCAGAAGGAGTGGTTAAATTACAGGTGGGTTTTCTCGCAAAAGATGTAGACTGGTGTTTCTCAACCTTTGTGTCTTGACCCCATGGCAAACATTTATCTCCAATTCACATATCACATTATGATTCATAACAGTAGTAAAATTATAGTTATGGACTAGCAACAAAAATAATTTTATGGCTGGGAGTCACTACAACATGAGGTCACAGAATCAGGAAGGTTGAGAGCCACTGCTCTAGATTAAAGGTATGTCTTCCCACCTCAAAGATGTGGATTAGAAGTGGATTTTCCCACTTCAGATGATTCAATTAAGCAAAACTTCCTCACTGATGTACCGAGCCATTTTGGAGTTTTTAATTCTAGATGTAGCCAAGTTGACAATCAAGAAAGTTATCACAGTCTCTCTAGAAAACGGCCCCTGGTCTCCTGAATTCTCTTATCTAGTGTTATTGATTATGAATGGGCTCAAGAACCATCTCCTTATAGTCTATGATTTAATTCTGGCTGTTTAAAAAACATATCTGCTACATTACCATAGGCAGAGGTGCATGCCTTTAACCCAAGAACTTCAGAAACAAAGGCAGGCAGATCGCTATGAGTTCAAGGCTAACCTGGTCAACATAGTGAGTCCCAGGCCAGCTAGGACTATATCATGTGACCCTGTCTAAAAACAAACAACAAATTAAAAACAAACTATACTTAGAGCTCAGAAGAGTGCTTAGTCAGTAAAGTGCTCAACACACAAGCATAAGGACCTGAGTTTGATCCCCAGAACCCATATAAAAGCAGGGTTTCAGGGAGTGGGCACAGAGAGGGACACCTCTAATGCCAGCACTGGAAAGGTAGAGATAAGAAGATCCCTGGGTTTTTCTGGCTAACCAGAAAGAGACCCTGTCTCAAAGATATTAAGAGGGCAAGCAATTGAGGGGACACCTGATGTCAGTCACCTTCCTGCCTCCATGTACACACACACACACACACACACACACACACACACAAACAAAAATCATACAAATAAATAAATGAACATACTAGAAAATTGGAGATTATAGGGAGGCTATCAGATCAATGACTGCCCTTGAAAAAGCCTTTGTTATTGCAATCTACAGGAGGAGGCTTGGCACAATGTCACTGGGGTAGTTCATGTGACAGAGGAAGGGAAGGGACTTGGGACCGGTGCCTTCACTATGGTTTCTTTGGGGAGAAATTGGGAAGGCAAGATGCTTGTTCAGAGTCTGCTAGTGTGGATACTGTCAACAGGCTCTGGGGCTTGGGGACTGCCACCAGTTGAGTGGTCCCTGGTCTTGGATGGTCAGGACAGATGCACAGTGGCCTAGGGGTGGTTGGAGTGTGGGTGGTTTGCATATGAAAAGTTAGCTTGGCTCCTCGGTAACTGGCTTTCTATGTCCAGAAATTGACCGAGTCGGTGAAGGGTGTTCCTCCAGGGTCAGTAGGTCCCCAGTTGTCAAAGTGCTAACTCACTGGAAGCAGAAGACAGGGTGAGCAGACTTCCCAAATGCATACAATTTTATTACAGTCTACTATCATTCCAATTTTCCATTAAATCACAGGTCAGGCATTACAGTGGTCTGTTGTCGTTGTTGCTGTTGTTTTGAAGCAGGGTCCTACTCTGTAGTCCAGATTGTCTTGGAATTCACACTGCACCCCAAGCTAACCTTGAACTCTAGGCAATCCATTTGCCTCACTCTCTCGAGAGCTGTTGCTTCTGGCCAAAGAGGTATTTTAGAAGTACTCCTCGGTAGTTTTCATTCTAGCGTAATGAGAGGGTTTGCAAATGTCTGTTCCAGAGGAGCACATAGCACCTGGTGAGACAAAAGTCACTGATTTTTCACAGAAGAGGTGCCCCCTGATTCCCCCTGACTTCCTCAGAGCCACAGAGTCCCAAGGTAGCAAAAGGATTGCATTCACGCTGGATCCAGCCCCAACCAACGGGTACCTCCAGACTTTCTTTGGCACCAGGTAGCCTGTTTCCTTGATTGAGTGGGAACTGAGTAGTGTGAACCAAAGCGTCCTTCGGTGACTGCCCAGGCAGACGCCCACGTGTGAAAGCAACAACACACAGACAGGCAAATGTGTGTTCCATCTCTCAGGAAAATGGGGGATGCAGAATATCGTTATTCCAGTCCCGTGCCTCCCTGAGTTGCTCTTGCCTTCTCAGCTTCTTGTGAAGGGCAGAGGTTTTCTCTCTATATTTCCACATCTTCTAAGATCCCACCTTCTCCATGAAGCTCGACCTGACAGCGAGATCATCATTTTGTCTCCAGGGTTTTTCCAGTGCCTGCGGACACCCGGATGGGGATGCTTCTCAAGCCTCTATGGGTAGGAGACTCCCCTGTGGCCTCTGGAAATACAGACTTGGAGCTTCCAACAAGTCGCTGGGTGATACTGAACCAGGCTCTGAAACAGAAGTGATCATCTCCTGTTCTCTGTTGTTAATAAACCCAATGCCTCACCCTGGGACAGTTACAAATACTAAAAAAAAAAGGGTGGGGGTACTTTAGCTTAGGGTTATGCTTCACAGAGGAGGAGTTCCGTCCAATGACAGATCAGAGTCCTGGGGTGGGGCAGATCACCATGTGGTTAGACCTGAAGACTGCTCCAGAGATCAGGCTAAGTGGCTTTACTTTGAGATATTCGTTAATCCGAACGGGCCCAGACATGTCTGACCTTTGACATTACAACCCAACATTGTCATCTACAAAGTCCAAGCCCCCAAATTATTCAACAATCACCAAAAACAACAAGCAAACATCAAAACCCCTCAAAATCATCTGAAGTTTATGATTTTACAGCATTAAAAGCTACTCTGGGCGAGGCCAGCCTGGTCTACAAGAGCTAGTTCCAGGACAGGCTCCAAAACTACAGAGAAACCCTGTCTCGAAAAAACAAAAAACAAACAAACAAGCTGCTCTGGGGTGAGCATGGCCCACCCATTCATTTCTTTAAAGGTCTCCCCTTTTCCTGGCTCTTAATAGGGTTAAATTTTATCATGCAATTTGGATCAGATAAAACATCCTAAACTGTAACCCCAGAGGGTTCCAAGTCAGTCTCATCACCATAGGGCAGCCTCAGAAAAACACGGCGTCCAACCCTTCCCAGCTCACCCTCTCCTCATCTAACCTCCCAAAGCAGAGCCCCAGGATTGGAATTTCTAGGAGCAGGCCAAATAACAATAGCAAACATCCATACTGGCAGACTTCGGGTCTCCAAAGCAGAGCCATTGTGATGTGTTTTCACACTTCAGACCGATTCCAAGGACCCTCCCTCCTCACCCAATTACAGGACCAAAGCAGATGGGGACACAATCTAAACTAATCTTAGATCTTAGATGCTAGAATCTTCTTTCTGTGTGCTTTTATATCTCATAAGATGATCACAGGAGGTGCCAGAAACCCAACTTGAGACATTTTACTGAGACACGATTTAAACAACCAGGAATCTCACCTAAGGTTTTTACAAAATCTGTATCTGCATAATTATGAGTGTCCCATTTTCCTTGTATCTGCCTCTGTGTCTCAAGTCATCTTGGCCCTCAGCCCCAGGTAAGAAGTGATTGGTGCCATCTCTGAGTCGGGGGTGGTGGTACAGGTCTGTGATCCCAGCACAGGGAAGCTGAGGAAGCAGGTTGGGAGCTCAAGATCAGCCTGGGTGGCTTGGGGAGAACCTGCCTACAGACAAGTAAACAAGAAAGCAGATGAATGGAAAGCTCTCTACCCATTTCCATGGATGTGGGGATTCAAAATGGAAGGGAAATCCTGAGCAGGAATGCCTGTCCGAGCTACAGAAGCACTCATGCGATCTCCAAAGAGCTCAGTGGAGAACAGTAGGACTGAGACGGCCATCCATGTGGGTCAACCAATGTCACCAAGAAACCTCTCTGCAGCCCAGATGGAAGGCCTCCGGTAGACATCAGTGCTGCTGGGCCAATCTTGGGAATACCTCAAGTACAAAAGTTCCATGAAGCAAATTCTTCTTTCCAACGTTACATACCCTGAGTCCAGAGTGATACTGTGTCTTCAGGCATGCCTTAGGCCCTTTTCTGTTATTATAACTAAACACTCGAAGCTGGGTAGTTCATGAGTCAGTCTTTCTTTCCTTCTGTCTTTCTCCCACCCCCGTGATGCAGGGGAGCAGAGGAGCCAGGAGGAAAACGTTCACAAGGAGAAGTCACCCTCACACAGAGGGACGAAGTGAGAGAGGGTGCCAGGTTTGTCCTGTAACAACCTGCTCTCCTGGTAGCTAACCTACTCCTTACGGTGCTATGCTAATCCCTCTCAGGGAGTGAAGTGCTATGGTTTAACTGCCTGTTGAAGGTTTTGCCACCTCCCAACACTCTAACACAGGGTGCAGATCTCTGATACATAGATTTTGGAAACAAACTATATGCAAATGATAGGAATCTGTGAAGAGTGGAGTGCCTTTGAATTCAACACAAGTGTTCTCTTTTGTCTCTGGCAGAACTTAACTCAGGAGTTAGAATGTGGGCCGCTCAGATGCACTTAACACCTTCTCAGTAGCCTCTGGGTTCTTACCTCACAGATTCAAATGATGAAACTCATGAGCAACAGGAGGGTGTGCTTAGAAAGTTTTCTTGAAGGTTCATAGATGGGAGAGTAAGAGAAGGAAATCAGTCTTGTATTGCAGGAACAGGCTTCCAGTGATGGGATACCATGAAACATCTCAGGGCTTTTAAAAGTTATCCAGAAACTGGCTGAGGTGAGGTATGAGGAGAAGGATACAATGGCCAGTCCCACTGACCCAACTGTGAGGTGTCCATGTGCCTCCTCTCTGTTTCCATCATGTTCTCCTGGGTAGAAAGAGCAGAAAGATCCTGGTAGTTGGCAGATGGCTAATCTAGCCAAAATGGTGAGCTTGGGGTCAGTGAGAGATCTTGTTAAAAAAAAAAATTAAGGTGGAGAGATAAATGAGATGAGACAGTGATTTTTAGCCTTTGCCCTCCAAACCTGCCAGTATGGGTGAGGACACCTACACCCAAATGTCCATACACCACATGGGGGGTGTGGGTGAGGGAACCCACACTCATGTACATACACCACATGGAGGAGAGAGAGCGAGAGAGCGAGAGAGAGAGAGAGACCCTTGACCCTAGTCTTGCTTGGAGGAGACGAAGCAGATACTGTCAGCAAGCCCCCAGGGCTGGTGAGAACAAGTCCCCAGGCAGTCACCAACACGGGCTTCACACTTGAAGAGAGACAAGGCAAAAGTGTGAAGCCTCCGTTGTCTTTCTGGGAATTTTCTTCACCGTTCTCGCAGAGACCAAGTGCATATGCGCTTTCAGAGCACATGCAGGACTTTTGGTGCATCAGACGGACATCTGTTCAATGCTCTTAAGCACCTGCCAGCCAGGCAGCTTCAGAAGCATGCATTAGATAAGCAAGGAATTTTTTTTTCCCTCATTGCAAATCACGTAGTTACAACAGTACAGATCCTTGCTGGAGCTGGGTTCTGCTGGCTGAGCTCCCCCGCAGGCTGCTCGCCGAGGCAAACATTCTGTTGGGGCCTTTTGGACAACAGATTCATGTGTTCATTGTTTCACACCCGTGTTTTTAAATTGTTCTCTTCAATTGGAAATGAATTTTCACCTAAGGGATGGAGGTGTAGACTGGTTTCATTACCCAAGTAACATTAACATATGTACCATGTTTGAAGCCCACGCTCCACTCCTGGTCTCTCTCTCTCTCTCTTTTTTCTCCTTCTTCTTTTCACTTTCTACATCTTTTTTTTTTTTTGCTCCAAGGGGGGCGGGGGTTTGCAAAAGCAAACTTTATCCGCACAGTGTCCGTGTAATGCCCTCCCTTCATCTGGGTTGCTTCAGATCCCATCGCTAAATTATTCTTGATCTGCAAACGCATCAGGTTCACACCTGTGCCTGCTTGCCCTTCCCACTGTTTGCCTCACTCTGCCCTTCCCCTCTCCCACCTGGACCATCACAACAACACCTTCTCCAAGCTGTCTACCAACATCAGGGCCTTTTAACCTGTTGTTCACTCCTCAATCACAAGCATCACTCTTCCTTCTCTGGGTGGCAAACTCCCAGCCTCTCCTTGAGATGTGGCTGAAGCATTGCTTATGTTGGAACCACCTCAGTCCCTCCCTCGCTGAAGCTGGTCTCCTTGTCCGAGGCTCACTCTCCTCCCTGACGTGTGCTCTGAGTGACTCTCAGACCTGCTGTCCTCCTTGCTTGGCAAGAACATAATCACAAAGCATGTGTTCGTGCAAGTCCTGCAGCATTATGCACATGAAAATTACCCACACTGCTATGCATGGTTATTATCCGCTCATTTTCATTGCTCCGTAATACAGCGGTTCCCAACCTTTATAACGCTGTGACACTTGGACAGTTTCTCATGTTGTGGTGAACCCCCCAACCATAAAATTAGCTCGTTGCCACTTCATAACCATAATTTTGCTACTGTTATGAATCGAAATGTAAATATCTGACGTGCGGGATATCTGATCTGCAGCCCCAAAGGAGTCGTGACCCATAGGTTGAGAACCATTGCTCTAGCAGCTCCTGGAAGTATGTTTCCCTGTGTAGACTCTTCTGGCTCTTGCGGATAGTACAGCTACAGACAATCTTACAAACATCTTTTGGTAAATATGTGTATATTTTGAATGTGGGCTACACATGCAGTGTAGAAGTACTGGAGAATAGTGTGGCACAGTGTCACAGCCACACACATTCTTACACCCATGTATGAGAATTTTAGGTCTCAATTCTTAATATTTCCTTTATAATTTTAGCCACCATGATTGGCATGAGGCTAGACCCCATTTTGGCTTTCACTTGCATTTCCCTGCTGACCAAGGGGTTTTGCCACCTTGTTTTCTGTGGACTGTCCCTTTAAGGAGATGACACAGTCTTTTGTTTGCTTCCCTATTGAACAAATGTCTTTTAAAGCATAGGCTTGTAGGAATTATTCATGTGTTCTTGATGAAAGACTTCTGGGATATTCATTTTCCAAATCACTTCTCTCATTCTACGGGTCATACATGAGTCTTTCAAAAATTTTAGATTTGCTTAGTTTATGTATATGATTGTTTGCCTGCATGTATGTCTGTGCACCACGTGTGTGCCTGATACCTGTGGAGGTCAGAAGAGGGTGGTGGATCCCTTGGAACAGGAATCACGGATGGCTGTGAACCACATCATGGGTCCTAGGAACTAACCTGGGTTCTCTACAAGAGCAGCCAGAGCTCCTAACTGCTAAGACATCTTTCCCACCCCAACTTTTTATTCTTTTAATAATGCCATTTGATGAGTAGACATTCTTAATTTTAGTGTATTATGTCCAACATTGATTATATTGAAAGCAATGTATCTAAAATGTGTCAATTTCTTGTGCATACTGCACAATTGTTTTGTAAATGTTATTGTTTTAATATTTGAAAATTATTTTTCTCTACTTAAGGTCATAAAACTATACTGTTTTTTTTTCTCTGCCATCTTTGTCGTATTGCTTTTCATACTAGGAATGCAGTCCATCTGGTGTGACAGCCTTGTTTGCTGTGAGGTGGGGATCATGGTTTCCTTTGCCCAATGTGATAATGTAGCTCTTCTAGAAACATGTCCAGAAAAAAGACCCCTCCCCACAGCCTGTATGCTCAAGGCTTTGACTATCATATATCTGTAAATACAATTATGATTTTTATCCCTAATTCCAGAGGTGGTCCACACATATACTTTGCACCTGTTCAGGGCAGTATTATCATCACTCCCATCTCACAGGAGGAACATGCAAGGCAAAGAGAGATTAAGGCACTTGCCTGGCTCACAGACAGCTCATTGCAGGGTGACTCAGACTGGACACCAGGAAGCCTTGCTTTACAGACTCTATATTCTTCTTGTCCTTACAGTCTGCTGCTCCTCACTAGCACGCTTCATGGGAGTGCTCATTTTGGTGATGTTCTGTAGGCTGGTTCGTGACTCTGGTGGGAGAAATATAGACAGACACCAGTCAGGGAGCACTCAGCAGTTGCTAAAATAGAGCAGCAGTGATGGAAAGAAGATGTGGTTTTGACCAACATCGCTGAGCTGAGAGAGCAGACTTAGTGATACACCCCAGTGAGAGTCAAAGCAAGGAAGCAACAGCGAGGGCTATGAATGCATCAGCAGGGAGGGCAAGGAATGCATCACCGGATAAAGCTCACATCTCACCTTCCCATTCCTTTCTTGCCCAGCCTTACCATCCATTTCTCTTCCTCTACTCTCTACTTTATCCCTTATTCACATTAAGTGTTTTTTTTTTCTTTTTCTAACCAATGCAAGGCTCCTTCAGTATCACTCTCTAGCACCAAGAGACTCATGCAAAACAGTTTGGCTCCAATAGGAATTCTGGTGCCCAGTGTCAGAAGTCTGTTTATCACCCCATCAAAGGACTTTAGGTCTTCCCATGTCATGAGTCACATATTCAGCTGCAAAGTATTCCCCTCCACCATGAAGCCTCCACCTGATGTCTTCGGCTCTCGTCACGTGTTGACTACATTTTGGTTCATAAACTGAAACATGATGCAGCCCTCCCAACTACTAGCATGGATTGGCGCCCACTTGAGGAACCAGTAGCAAGTAGGGTCCTACAGGTCTCTCTCTAAAGATCCTTTAAATTGGCTTTCAGTGAGGCCAAGTCGTCTCCTTGGATGCCTTTCCATGTTCAGCCTCTGCTCCAGATGGTTGGAAGAAAGTGGTTCTCATGCCGTGCTGAGAAGTGATGTTGTCGTGGGTCAGGGGAATGCTGCTGTCTGGTTCTCTCCCTCTGGGGCAGGGGCGCATCTCCAGTCCATCGAGGCACCAGTCAATGTAAGGACTTCACATTGTCGTCTATTCTGTCAGCAGTTCTGTGAGTCCCCATCGTCTCCGTTTTATAGGGAGGACGCTGCAACTAAGCATGATCCGTTCGCTGGGTCTCTCAGCCAGTACTTTGCCATTGACTCACTCCCCCATTTATGCACCACCGTATGCTTGGCACTATTCTAGGTGCCAGTAGGCGGCAGAGAGAGGATATGAACTCAGAACGCTGGGCTCATGCTCTCAGCCACGGGGACATATGTCTTCCTAAAACCCATGGTGACAGCTTCATAGACGCCAGGGCTGAGCGTGGCAGGGGCAGGGGAAATAGGGAGGCAGGAGGATCCCTGGCACTCTGTCTCATCCTGTTTCTCTCCTGTGTAACCTCAGGCTTTTTAATCTTTTTGTGCTCCCATCCCTAGAACTTTCTCTCCGTACCTGACCACCGGAAAAGTTACCGCATTTCTGTTTAGCCCAGCACCCCAGACTTCAAGCACTCATCACCCTTGCCTTGGTTTAGCCTTTTTGTCTTCTTTCCCCTTGACTAAATCCCTAGGAAAAGCGACTATGTTCTTAAACTCAGGGCCCAGAAGAGTCTCGCCTTGCTGTGCTCAGTTTGTATATATGCCTGGGCTCCCCCTTTCCTGTTGTATAGCTCGCTCTCCCTAGGTCCCCAGAGCAGGCATTCTTGCCTTCATTTGTTTGCTCATGGTTCCAGGTGTCGATAACATACACCTGTAAGTCCCCTCCTGAAGAACCTACTCTGGCCGCTTTGGGGATAACTTCACCAAGAACCAGCCATGTCTCAGTGTCTACCTTGGTCTCTGTCCAGACTTGTGTCTGCTGACTCACCTGCAGGACCCTTCTAGGGGTGCAACAATAGATGACCAAGAATATGTCCCCTGACTTCTGATGTTCCTAATACACTCCCTGTGCCTCTCCCCTTCCTGTGTATGGTGTATATGTGTTCCTGTACATTCAGGTGGACATGCACATGCGTGCATTTGTATGTGGGGCCGGTGGTCGTTACTGGTATTTTCCTCAGTCACTTTCCACCTTATTTTCTGAGACAGGGTCTCTCACTGAACAGGAAGGTCACCAGTTCAGATAGGGTGGCCAGCCTGCCAGACAAGTTCTCTTGTTACCTTCCAAGCTCTGAGATTACAGTTTTCTGCCACAGTGCCTGGCATATTCTGTGGGTTCTGGGGAATCTGAATTCAGGTCTTCATGCTTATACAGCAAACTCCTTACTGACTGAGTGATCTCTCTAGGTCCTATTGTTTATTTTTATTATTTTTAATGTGTGTGTGTGTGTGTGTGTGTGTGTGTGTGTGTGTGTGTAGGGTAAAGGGGTTGTGTATGTGATTGCAATTGCAGATACCTGAGGTGTGTAGAGGCACTGGATCCCCCTGAACCTAGAGTTACAGACACCTGTGAGCTACCTAATGTGGGTTCTGGGAACCGAACTCAGGTGCTCTGGAAGAGAAGTATCTGTTCTTCACTGCTAAGCCATCCTTCCAGCTCCCTGTTTTTGTTATTTTGATAGAGGGTCTCACTGTGTGGCCAAGACTACCCTGGAATTTGCTGAGTAGCCCAGACTGGTCTCAGATTCCTGATCCTCCTGCCACAGCCTCCTAAGTGCTGGGATTACAGGTGTATGCCACCATGCTTGGCACGGAAGTAATATTTCTGAAAGGAAGTGCCCCTGCACTGAGCCATCAGCAGCAGTCTGCTTAGCTCTCAGTGCGCTAAGAATGGAAATCTCAGTCAAAGGGCGACGGTAAACTGTATAAGTTGAGAAGGCAAAATTTCCCTTAGTCTTTTCAGCAGCACAATTGCAGCAGGCACTATTTTAAACTCTCTGATAATTTGGTCTTAATTATATGGTGTGCAGAGGCACTAATAAGTTTACCAATCTGCCAGCAACACTAAACACACATGTCTTAGAAAATGCTACCCTTCTTTCTGCTTATTACAGGACTGGGAACTTGGGTAATTGTGAATAATTAAGAGGGAGTGACCAAATGGTGGTTCGCAGGAAGTCTCCAGAGATATCAACAGAAGCAGGGAACCTGCAGGGTGGGCAAGGAGCCTCTGAAGGCTGTGGGGGCTGAGACTGTAGGCATTCATCCTTCTGAGCTGAAATGAGAAGCAGAAAAAGTACAACAGGATGGCCAAGAAATAGCTTCTTACCCATCAAGAAGTCCAGTGAAAGTTTTGACGGTCTCGGTACACAAAGTACTGATTGCGATGGTGTGTGACTCTTCAGTCAAGAGACTGAAGCAGGAAGATCTCAGGCAAGGCCAATCTGGGAGATAGATAGATAGATACATCGAACAGTAGGAGGCTTCTGTTCCCAGTGCTTACTTATGCCACAGTGGTATAGAATCACATGAGCCCTGGGATCCCACAGTCTGAATAGCTCCCAGCATGGTTCTGCCACTCAACAGCTGAATGCCACCGTCAAGTTACTGTGGGTGTTCCTTGGCTTCTTTACTGCAGAATGTGGCAAATCCCTGCCTGGCAGGAGTCATACTTATATCTACAAGCATATGTGAAGTCCCAGCAGACATCTCCACACACTGTAGGGATGCAATTTCTGGTCTTTCATGTCTTTCCCTGCCTTTTTACTTAAAAAAAAAAAACAACTTTGAAATTGTGTGTTGTGATCTTATATGTCCCACCTCTCCCTCCAGCTCCCTTTGGGCTCCCCTTCATCATGTCCTTCCCAAAACTTCTTATCACTTTTCCTGCTCCTCTTCCATTAAGTCTAACATACACAGCCACATGTGCATAGATATGGCACCACCCTGAAGCCAGTGGACAATCTACCAGTGGCCTTACACTCTCAAGGAAAAATGATCCTCTTTTAGTGGCCATCAACTGCCAATGGCCTCTCAGTTGGGGTGGGGCCTTATGAACTCCATCTCCATCCATGCTGGAGTTTTGACGTAGCCATATCTAATATGAGTTCTCAAGTGCAACAGCCGATCAAACCCGAAGACAGAGTTCACAGCATCCCCTCGTCTTCTGACTCATACATTTTCTGCCTCTTCTATAATGTTTCCTGAATGTGTGTGTGTGTGTGTCTGCACACGCATGTGTATGTGCTATAGATGTATCATTTAGGGATGAGCTCGCATACTCACACAATCTCAGTTTTCAGCACTTTGACAAGAAATGAATTTCTGCATTAACTATGCCCCCTGCAAAAATAAACTTCTCTGACCAAGATTGAGAACATTACTACTCTATAGCTAGAAAAAGATATTTAGAAGGCAGTTTGATACTATGATCATTCCTCGATAGAGCCTGTGACCTCCTCAGTTATGAGTTTTTGACCAGGTTCACATTGCCAGGCACAAATTCCCTTTTGTGAAACAGGTTTCAGATCCAAGTAGAAAGTGGTTGGTTAGCCCTGTAACCTTTATGTCACTACTCTACCAGTAGGCAGATCTTGCCTGGCATGTTGGCATTGCAGACTTTTCTCCCCCAGCAGAAGTTTCCATGAGAACTAGATAGCAGGAGGGACCTGACTCTTGTCTTTGTAAGTGGATAAGCCATGTCTACTGAGGTCAGAAACGACTGGTACAGTTTCTGATTCTCAGAAGTGTTTTGATCAATATTTGCTCAAGAAAGGAATATATAAAATATGCTATTTCCTACTTCATGAAAAATTTTGAGCACAGAGAGGCTAAATAACTTGGCTAAAGCACCCAGCAAGTAGGTGGCAAGCTAGGCTTTAATCATGGCAGGGGCGGTGTAATGGCAACTCAGTCAAACTCAACATGACAGATCCAAGCTCCAGTGTGGAGCTGGGCTCTGTGCCCTGATCTTTGTCCTGAAGTTTTAGTAATTAGCCAGAACATTTGTTTCTAGCAGGAAAAAAGAACACCCCGGCAGCTGAGGGAGTGTGAATGCCTGACTTCTGCCTAGCTTCTTTGGATAAAATAGAAACTTTGCTTCTCTGATATATGTGTTTAGGCAGATTAAATTCATGTTTGATTACAAACCCCAGGATAAAAGGAAAATAAATATGTTCATGCAGATGAGAGATTTCCAAAGGGAGGAGGGGGAAAATGTCCTCAGATAATCCGGCGGTAACTGCTGTCCATAGGGGAGGATACTGTGGGCTACCCAACCTGCCATGGCAGCCCGTACTGAGACCCTCTGTGAGGGACTCCAGGAGATCCAGGGAATGTCTACAGCTCCAGGCATACCATCCACAATCCTACCATGCTGTTAAAATCCCATAGATTTTCTGGTCTCTTTCCTCGGCCCTTTACCTTACACATCAGCCTGCGTGCTGTATGTTCCCTCCCTGAGCCTTTACTGCCCGAGACTCCAGCCTATTCATTCTCAACCTACTGGGAAATAAAAATCAATTCAGAAGGCCCCGTTGAAACATAAACCCCCTTTTAGTCTCTTTGTAGCTCCTTGGCAGGAAATGACCATTTCCCTGCAACCCCAAAACACTCGCTCGCTTTCTTGTTATGTTCATCAAAATCCACCTTTTATTAAAATGACATTTATATATGTGCATCGCTGAGTTCTCCTTAGAACCTGGAACCTGGAACTCTTTGCCTCCCTGCTTCAGGACTCTGAGCACTACACAAAAGTGTGTGGGAAACAAAATAGTTGATGAGAAGCCATTTAAGTGTCCAACACAGAAAGCCAACTTGAATCAGGTGTGACGTGTTCTAAAGTGTGGTTTTGTGACATCATTAAAGAGATGGCATTCAGCTCTCAAAGACAGAAAGAACTGTTTAGCAGGGTGTGACCATGTACATCCCTGTAACCCTAACACTCAGGAGGTGGGAACAGGAAGATCATGAGATTAAAACTGTGTTTGGCTGTATAGTGAGTTCTTAGCCATCCTTGGCTGCATAAGACCCCATCTCAAAAAGCCAGAACAACAAAGCCAAACCAAAAATGGCTTAGCTTTCAACCTTCACACTTCTACTACCCTGGCAAGGCCATAGTTACCCACTAAAGTATTCATCTGCTTTCATGAATTTCCCTGTCCTCCTGCAGTGAGAATGTGTGGGGCTGTTTGAGTCCAGTAGCCGGTAGGATTTTAGCACCAGCGATTCTGCTAAGACAGAATCAGGTGAGCCTGCTGGTAACCTAGGGCTTCCTTTCTGTATTGACGGATCCAGGCAGAGGGTCCAAGCAGTGCAGCTACAGAAGACTATCTAGAAGCCTTAGTGGCACTGTGGAGAAGAGGCATGATGGAAAGGGAACAATGGAACATCCTTGCGTTGAGTTCCTGGGGCTTGAGTGAGGGAAACACCACGTGTGGATGTTAGCATCTCCTTTCTAAGTCATGATGCCAATCAAATGAATATCAGTGTTCACGTGTGGCGCTTAGCAGGGCAGGGCACCTAGCACATAGCAGGTGCTTTATAAATGCTGGTTCCTGTCTTCCTTTCTATTTTCCCAGTGATGAACTTCCATTGTCCATCAGCAAGTTATACTACAGAAAGGAGCCCCAGAAGAAGGTGATAGAGAATTCAAAGCAGCCCAACAAACTGGTGATGCAGCTCTATGGGTGGCTCTGGTGGGCTGTTGTGGCAGTGGCTCCAAAAGACCAGCATGGACACAGAGACAAGGGAGCTGGGCAAGCTCCTGCAATGGGCATTTAGAAGCTGCTTTTGCTTAAGAAGGAAGCCAATAGGGTAACTAAAAGTAGGAGGAAATATGGACACCTCTGACTTCATTTTGTGTGTGTTTCTTTTACTTTGGGGGGTATCGGTTTAATTCTGCACATGAGCCATGTCTGCCTAACCCATTTCACTCCTCTTCAAATTTGAAGGCACAGGGCTAAGTCATGGGACTAAAGCTGCAGTCCAAGGGGATAGCAGAACCTCTTGGGAAAGATTTGCCATCACCCATGGTGGTGAGGCTGCCCCCTGGGGTGACTGTCTCTTGACAGCCAGATTTATCCCCTCCCATGATGACAGGGATAAGGATTTATTTAGACCTTCTTGGAAAACCAGAACTGAGACAGTATCAACTAGAGCCACCACGACTTGGCCAGGACTGCTAATTATGCACACCTCAAGCCCTGCCCCAGTTTTCCCTCTGTCTGAACCTAAACCCCACACAGGTATCCCAAGTCAGACCTGGGGGGTCACTGGACTTCTTTCTTTGTTCTTCTCTCCAGGGTGGTCACTTTAAGTAGCTATCCTCTCTGCTTTGCCACCACTTTTCACTGTAATCAGCATTCTGGGCACCAGTGACCAAGCCTAGTAATTCAGGATTCCTGGAGCCTAGGCTTCTGCCATAACAACCCCAGTTACACTCCTAATTTGCTAAATATATAGTGCAAGGGATGGCCCCCAGGGTCTCACTCACACTGAGCAAGTGCTCATAGCTGAGCTACAAGCCAGCCCTGAGGCTTTGGCTTCTGGCCTGTTCACCCACTCTCTAACAATTATAACAACGGTTATAATCAATCTGTGCCCTTTTGGGGTAGAAGACACAGAGACACAGGGATTTGTGGACATCTGCAGTAACACCAGGGCAGAGGTCTGGAGGGTTGTGTGGCAGGGCAAGAAGGTTATAAAATGGGGTGAGATTTATAAGGCTGCAGAGAAGGGAAAGTGTCCCCTTTAATCCTATTTGTCCTATGGGAGTTTTCCAAGGCCAGACAAAGGAACTCCTGTCTAACCCCCGGTCTCACCCGCAGACTGTCCTGGGCAGTCTTTATGCTCCTTTTTTCTAGCAGTGCGCACTTGACTGCACAGATTTTAAAAAGGACAAAGGTTGCTTTAATGGTGTTAATGGGGGGTGATGAGCAAATCATAATCTTATAACCAAAATGGTTCACTCATTCGTGTGAGCTATTGAGAGCTAAATCTCTTCGGTAGGTGGAGAAGAAAAGGATTTGAAATTGCCTGCCACCCACCTCCTCCACAGGAGTCGGCTTGCATTAATGAGGGAACACACCGTGCGCCGCTGCTCTGCGCTCTGCGCTCTCCGCCAAGAGGCTGCCTCGCTAATCGCAAACTTTACTGTGACTCGTTAGGCAGGGCTGGAGGAACCGTGGGGGTGGGAGGCTGGCTGTTGCCTGTGGTGTTTTTCTTCTGGGGCTCCCAGTTGCCTCTGAAGCAAAACGTCTGCTGAGAAAGGACCCAAGAACAGAACAGTATTTCTGGATTCTTGTTCTTGCAAGGCCCTGGTCAACATGTGGCGCCTTGTCGTGGCTCCATGTGCCCCACTGCCCACTTCCGAGCTTATCTGATGGCGAACACTTGAAGAATTTGCAAGTAAGTTAAAGCCTGTTGGAAAGGAAAAGAAGTGGACACCCTAAGAATAATAAGGCTTTAGCGATGGCTCAGTGGGCTGAGGCCCTTATCCCTAAGGCTCACAACCTGAGTTCAATCCCCAGGACCCACAAGGTGGAAGGGGAGAAATGAGTCCTGCAAGTTTTCCTCTGGCCTCCACCATATCCTCTCTAAATAAATAGTAAATGTAATACAAATTTAAAACAATGCAGTAAAGTACAGTATACAAACATAACAAGGTCTTTGTATAGGAGCTTAAGATAAAGAACTGTAAACAGAGCTACTGCCCTTAATGGGGCAGGAAATGATCTTAATAGTAGTAACAAGAGCATGGGGAAATGGCCTGATCTATAGAATTCTTGCTGTGTAAGCAAGAGAGTGTGAGTTTGACCCCCAGAACATATGTAAAAAAGCTGAGTGTGGAATATCCAGATTGGGGAGACAGAGACAGGCAGGTCCCTGGGACCCACAGGCAGGCCAGTCTATCCATCCCACTTGGCAAGTTCCAGACTATCTCAAAAAGTCAGGGTTGATGATGACCTGAGGAATGACATGGAAGTGGACCTCTGACTTCCTCATGCATGTGTCCACACACAAGCAACCATAAACACTGACACACGCATACGCATGCACACGTGTGTAATAGTAGCCTTGACTTTGTAAAGCAGGTTGAACCTCACAAAGCACATTCCCCAGTCTCATCTCCTGAGATCCGGCAGGCTGAATGCAGGTGAACCAGTAAGCTGGTGGGTGAGCAAGTGAGCATGCTTGCGCTTCACTCAGCTGCCCAGGAACGCAAGGCTCACCACCCTACAGGAATGGAGTGTAAGTGCGAGTTAAACAAGCTTTCAAATCTATCATCTTTGGTCCACTCAACAAATAAATAGATATGTAGTAAAATTAAAAAAAAAAACGAAAGAATACAGCCTGGCAGTGGTAGTTCATTTTCTTTTAAACCACCAGATACCAAGCTGGAAAGGTTCGCAGTCAAGGTACAACAGACGTCATCGTGTGACCCAGATATGTAGAAGGAAGTACCATTTAGGTTTGTGAGCACTGTGATGTTTGCATGATAAAGTCACCCAATGACACATTCCTCAAAATGTATCTCCTTTATTGAATGACATATGAATGTAATAATAAGTCAGCCTCCTGAGAGTGGCTGTATTCATAGCCACAAAGCCCTTAATGATTGCCTCATTTTCACATTTTTGTTTCCATTGAATAAAGTGAAACATGGGTGGTCCTAATTTTCTTCCCAAGTATGGGGATGTCTCATCTCCTATATTAATGATTAGGAAAACAAATATGCTCAAAACTAAAACCCAAGGGGTAGGGAGATACTTCAGTCTATAAAGTGTTTCCAAGGAAACATTAGCATATAAAGTGTAATGTCCAGCATCCACACGAAAAGCCACCTTTGGTGACAGCCACTTGTAATCCCAATGTTGGAGAGATGGAGACAGGAGGATCCTTGGGGCTCTCTGACCAGGTAACCTTGCTTAAAAAATGATGATCCCAAGCCAGAGAGAAAAACTGTCTCAAAACCTAAAAAGGACATTCCTGAGGAATGGCATACACATACACTCACACCTTCAGACATATGCAAACATGTATATATAGCTTGCATATACAAAGAACTGAATAAATAAATAAAAACAATAAAACCTGCTAATTTCCACTTCTTTATAAGATTTTTAAACAATGTAAACATGTATTTGAAATGCCAGCCTTACTCACTCATTCATTTCTTTACTTATTTTGCAGTGCTAGGACCAAACCAAAGCTTCATATGCTCTCATGCTCACCTACATCCCTAGCCCTGTTTTTTTGACATTGTCTCACAGTTGCCCAGACTAGTCTCAAATGCCTGGGCTCAAGCGAGTCTTTCTCATCTCAGCCTGAGTAATTGGGGCTAAAGGTGTACACCACCAAGCTCAGTGAAGGCCAACATGCTCAACAGTAGTTTTGGTAAATGATGGTAAATTATTATTGTTGTTATTATAATATAAATACTGTGTGTGTGTGTATGTATGTATGTATGTGCAATGGCATGTATGTGGAAGCCAGAGGACAACTTTCAGGAGTCAGTTCTCACCAGCCCAGGACTCCTTTCCTTATTTGTACCAAGGCCAAGAGTATATCCAAAAAGAGCCAGCCATACTTCAATAGCTCAAATCAAATCTTAGTATGAGGTACTTCAATAACACACGGAAGAAACTGGTAATTCACATTAAAATAATAGAAATATCCATTATGTACAATTTTTTTGAGCTGTGAAGTTGGAAGAAACAATAAAACCTGTTGAAGTGGGTATGCAATGCGGGGAACCAGATATTGCCTCCTTCTCTGATCTCTGCTAGAGAAGACTGAATGTTTAATAAAACACTAATACATTTTTAAACAAAACACTTCTTTTTAAGGAATCTTAATAATCACAGACCCTTAACGGAGTATTAACAGAGCCACAGACTGCTAAATTCCATAAGATTTAAGCTCATAAGGTTTTCAGTGTGAACATGTATAACCCCGATGGTGATTTTTGCAATCTTAAAATTTTGAAGTGCCTTGATGCTGTGGGAGCTCCTTCTGCTCCTTCAGCCAATAGCCTTTAAGATACTTGGGCGTGGTCTCTTTTACTTTAAAAAAGCAGGGGTAGCCCTGTGTGTTCTCTCTCTTGCTTCAGACTCTGCTTCCAGCTACTAGACTCTGTTCCTGGTCACACAGAGGGCTGTTGTCTAGGATGGTGATCTGTAAGTTTTTCCTTTAAATAAATAACCCTTTTATTAATCATAATTCCAAACTGGTGTTGGATTGTTTTGTGACTTACTCCTTCACCTTGAAAATATAAAATAGTAAAACACTAGGACCTGAGATTACAAGGGATCCTTTTTGTGAAACTGGAAGCAGTGTTTTATACCTTTTAAGAATTCTCTACATATCCTGAGAGAGTCCAGGGTGTCTGTATGTGAATTCATGCTTAACAGTCACAGAAGTAGTGGTGTGGGGTTAACAGCAAAACTCCTAGTAAAAATGGAATAGATGGGTTTTACTGGTTTCTGTGTTTTCTGATTTCTTCATCTACACATTGTTTTCCTCTTCCTGATAAGTGTGTGACTCCTGTAATGTTGTGTGTGTGTGTGTTTGAGCATATACACATATGTGGCGACCAGAGGTTGATACTGGGTTCTTTCTCAGTCATTCTCCACCTCCGTTTTTGATACAGTGTCTCTCACTCAACCTGTAACTCATCCATTCGGTAAGGCTGGTGGCCCAGCAAGCTCTAGGGATCCTCCTGTCTCACCTGCTCAGCTCTGAGATTATAGGCATGTATAGCTATGACCAAATTTTACATAGGGGCTGGGGATCAAATCCAAGTCGTCATGCTTGTGTGACAAGCACTTCACTGGTAAAGCTATCTTCCCAGCCCCAATTTTCTTAAATCTATCAAGGTAGCTAAAGAATAATTCATTAGCTTACTACTTTCTATTTTCAAAGTTGAAGGTTATTCACAGTGGTTCTGAGGATTCCATTCTAGTTCTTACCCCAATCCTGGCAGAAGATCAAAAGTTCAAGGCCAGCTTCAGTTACATATTGAGTTCTAGACTAGCTTGAGTTAGATGAAACATTGTCTCAAATAAATAAACTAACTAGCAAACAAACAAATAAACAAGTAAGTAAATTTAAAAAACTGTTGTTTTACCAGTTGGGTTTACCAATTTGCCAGTTGGATCTCCACCACATTATAAATGATAAATTGGTTTATTCTGGGCTATTTGGGGATTCTTGACCTTTTGTTGGGAGCCCAACATTCTTGGTACCTAACATACAATGTTATAATTTCCATGGCCCCCACCTCTACCTCTACTATAACGGATTGACCTGTGAGAGAGAAGCAGGTTGAGGCTAGGGTGAATGGCTCTCAGGAGTTTTGACCTCCTGGCCAAAGAAACTGATTAGCATTTCTCCGGGGTCACAAACTGTAGAGTGAGAAGCTTGAGTAGACAGGAGACATGCTTCCTCCATGAGGATGTTCCTCGTGGAGCAAAAATAGAGGGACGATGGAGAGGAGTCTGAGACGTCCCATGGACAGCACTAGCTCTCAAGTCAACTTGTGATTCTGCAGTAGAGATAGCCTCTGCCCAGCCAGGGACTGCTTTTCTTTGTTCAAGATAAAGCTCTGTGCATGGGGGTGGGGAGAGGGCTTTCAGAGAAAGAGGACCACAACGTCGTCTCTATTAGGAAAGTCCTCTCTGGAAGCAACCACATTAACTCGATCTGGTCATCCCAGAATTTTGGCAATCATTTAAATGTCTGCCCACTACAACTTTTCTGTCCATGTCTCTTTCCCTTCAAGTAATTGGCTCATGGCACTGATCATATAGTGTGTGTGTGTGTGTGTGTGTGTTTGTGTGTGTGTATGCATATATTTGTATAAGTGTGCTAGGCTATAAAGGCCAGAGGTCAACATTGGGTGTCCTCCTCTTTGCTTTCCACCTTTCTTTTTGAGACAGGGTCATTCACTGAACTTGGGGATTGCCTTTCTTTTCTTCCTTCATTCCTTCCTTCCTTCCTTTGTTCTTTTTGTTTTGTTTTGTTTTGTTTTGCCACACCAGTCGATCGGTAAGACCTTGGGATCCACCTGTTTCCAGTACCGAGGTTACAGATACATGCTGGCTTGCTGTGCCATCCCATGCTGGGGATCAAACTGGGTCCTTATGTTTGCATGACAAACACTTTACCTACTGAACCATTATCCCCCCTCACCACCTAATGCTTCTTGCATGCTTCCCATGTCTTAAAACGGGGCATGTTATCAACTCATTTAATATTCACCAGAATCTATGCTGTGTGGTAGATTGTTATTCTCATTTTATGCTCAAAGAAAATGTAGCCCAGAGAGGCTAAGGCGCTTGTCCAAATTCACACAGCTAGTGTGGGAGTAGATTCAGGTAGCTTGGCTCCAGGATTCTTGGTATGTAACTACCCATGGAACAGGGATGTGGTGTTTCACAGAAGCTCTTTCTGAACCTCAAGACCCCTCATATCTCTACCTATCCAGTATTCTAAGTTGCCCCGTTCTGGAGAAAGAGGTAAGGTGTTTTCAAACCTTTTGCTGCTACCTGCCCACATTGGCTCAGGAGTTTAGCAATCTGCCCATCAGCATTACCTGGGGCCTGAAGGAATAACCTAAACCTCGTTCAATAACCTAAACCTAACCAACCCCATGATACAAAATTTTGCAGAATTCTGTCAGAATTTCTTTATACATGTGTTATGATTTGAATGTGAAATGTTCTTTATAGGCTCATGCATTTGAGCAATTTGTCGTCAGCTAGGGATATTACTTTGGGACCTTTGGGGCATGGGCCTAGCTGGCACACATAGGGTCATAGGGGAAGGGCTAGAGTGTGTGTCTATGTGTGAGCCTGTGCATGTGTGAATGCAGGTACCCACAGAGTCCAGAAGAGGGCGTCAGTTTCCTAGCACTGGCGTTGTGGACAGCTGTGAGCTGCCTGATGTGGGTATGTATGGGAAACTGAGCTGGGTTCTCTTGAAGAGCAGTACATGTTCTTAGCCATCGCTTCAGAGCTATCTCTTCAGCCATGAATAGCCATCTTAAACCATAACTTTGTATTTTAGAAGGGGAAGGGGACTGGAGTGGTAGGTCAGTGGTTGAGAGCATTGACTGCTCTTCTAGAGGACTTAAGTTGAGTTCCCAGCACTCAGCACTCACATGACAGCCCACAGTCATCTGTAATTCCAGGTCTGGAGGATCCAATGTGCTCTTCTGACCTCTGCAAGCACCAAGTACACACTTTCATGTATGCAGGCAAAACGCTCACATGCATAAAGTAAAACAAAGATGTGACTTCACGGTAGTCTCAATCACTCATTTATGTCTCAGTTAAAGCAAGTGTTTGTTGCAGACAGGGCACCAGAAGAATCTACCTCGAGGCACTTGTTTTGCCAACCTAATTCATTGAGGACTCTAGGGTCTGAGGCAATGATTGTCTTCTCAAGACCCAGATAGCAAATTTCCCACTTGGATGACAGGTCTTGGGGTGTTGAAAAACCAGATGCCGCTTTATTATGCTGGAGTACAGGGTAATGAAGGGAAGTCACGCACGGTGTGTGGCGGGCTTTGGATGCGAGAACATGAGCACCAGAGGGCCCATGCTTTGTGCGCGTGTCCTGATGTGGGCCCAGAGGAGTCTGAGCTCCTCCCACCTGAATAAGACACTATCTATGTGGACAACTGACTTGACAGGCAGATAGAACCATTCCATTCTAGGGTGTTCTGGGCACGCCTCCCAGATTCCTGCATGTCATTCCTACTCCTCAGCATTTCTGGTGACTCTGACTGGAGATGGGATTATTGAGGAGCTAATTAAGGTTAAATAGGATCCTTAGGGTAGGGGTCCTAATCCAATACGAATGGTGTTCCCATAAGAAGAGATCATGATAGACTCATACAGAGGGAAGAACGCGGGCCGGGTTCTTTAGTGCACAGTTTTAATCTTGGCCTTTGGGAGGCAGAGGCAGGTGGATTTCTCTGAGTTCTTAGCAAGCCAGAAATACATAATGAGACCTTATCTCAAAATACCAAACCAAGACCACACCCCCAAAACAAAACAAAAAGAAAAAGACAAAACAGAGGGAAGACCATGTATGCCCACAAGTTGAAGAAAAAAGCCACATGAGAAAGTAACTCTGCCACAACCTTGATCTTGAACTTCCAGCCTCCAGAATGGCAGGTAAGGGATTTCTCTTGCTACTCCCCCAAGTCTATACTATTTAATTCCTCACCATGTAGGTTCTGGTGATCAAAGTCTTTTCAACAAGCCTGGTGGCAAGTGCCTTTACCAGATGAGACATCTCAATGGCCCATTACCTAGTAGATTTGTAAGGATCTGTTCTAATTAATATTACCCTTTCTTTTTTTTTAAGTGTATCACTTTTAAAACTCATTATTTTATAACTTACTGTGGAGTTGTTTAAAAATCCCCCAATGCATTTCTCACTTATTCCTATTTTATTATTATTATTATCCCCATCTCCATTTTTTTTTTCGAGAGAGGGTTCTCTGTAGCTTTGGAGCCTGTCCTGGAACTAGCTCTTGTAGACTAGACTGGCCTCGAACTCACAGAGATCCACCTGCCTTTGCCTCCCGAGTGTTGGGATTAAAGGTGTATGCCACAACCGCCCAGCTCAATCTCCATTTTTGAGACAGGATCTTACTATGTTGGTCTGACTGACCTGAAACTCACTATGTAAACCTGGCTGACCTTGATATATTTTGGCGTTTTTGATACATGGTCTAGCTATGTAGCCCTGGCTGGCCTGGCACCATTTATTCTTTCATGGAAGCTTGACTATATTGACATTTGTCTTGCACCTTCAAAGCTCCTTTATGGAATTCATATACATATTCTGTAGGAAACTTTCATATATAAACTCCACTACAGAGCAAACTGAGAGGAGGAATTAGAAACCAAACCTCCTATTTTGCAACTGATTGAGCAGAGAGGAGGCAGAACAGACCACAGATACACAGTGAAAGCCATGGAAAAGGCTTTTGGATGTGTGCGATTTTATCAGCAGATGGCAAGTGTAATTTATTGTAGACAAACTAAGAATTAATTGCAGAGCAAGGAGGCCAGGCCTGTGATGTGTCTGGGCAGCAGATAATCCTCTAGCACACAGATCAAGAAGAAGATTTAGGGATTATTCCTGAAAAAGCATCAAAACTATCAATCTAGACTCAGGTTCTGGAAACAAAGGCAAGCGGTGTTAACAAAGAGGGCCACAGAAAAGCAGAGTTAAAGCCTGCTAATTTGCGAGTGCGTTTTTTGGGCTACCTGGCAGTGTTGTTAGTGACTCTTCAGCAAAAAAAAAAAATATTGGAAGAATGATCAGACCAAGAGCCAACTGTATTTGCTTATAGGGTCTTCAAGGGCCATGTGGGGTGGTGATGAGCTATCCTGGTAAAACTTTTGGGCATGGTGGGACCGGGTTTGCAAGTATGATTGAAGGTTTTCACCTTCACACACACTTGCACGCATGTGCCTGTCTGTATAGGTCAGATGTTTGCCTACCAATGCAGACCTACAATGCCAAATGTTTTGCTTGGTGCCTCTCTTCTGTTTCTTGCCTGGTCAGAGAGTTCCTAGTCAGTAGAGCAGGATCTTATATACTGCTGCACTGCAGCAGTTATTGAGCAATGACTGCCCTGGCCCTGCTGGTTGAGAATGCTAAGATAAAGGAGCTACTTAGCAATGACTGATGATGGCGATCCCTGACACTCAGTGCCACTACATCTAATGTTTAAAAGACCTGGTGGGTGAGCCCTAAGTGTCAGTTCTGTGTGAACTCAGCCTCATTGTGCCTACATGTGAATGGGGTTTGTGAATTTTTTTTAAGTTTTATTTTCTGTACTGTGTGTGTATGTGTGTGAGTACAGGGGGTAGTTAGAGGAAACATTTCAGGCATCAGGTTCTCTACAGCCACCTCATGGGATCTGGGGCTCAGACTTAGGTAATCCCACAGGTATACAAGTGCCTCTACCTTTTGTACCATTTTGCCAGCCCTAGAGTTTGTGAATTATTCTATCTGCCTCTGTTTTGAATGAGACTGCATTTTCTCTCTGCTCTCTCCAGACACTGGGCCTTTCTCCCTCCCATGTCTTTTCCTCCCTTGTTTAGCTACTTTTTTTTTTCCCTGAAACATGGTCTCACATAGCCCAGGCTGACCTCAAACACCTTATATATTCAAGGATGATTTTGAGCTTCTGACCGCCCCCCACCCCGCCCGCACCACTTTTGTCTCCCAAGTGCTTGATTTGCAGGCTTGCAGACTCCTCCAGGCTCATGCAGTGCAAGATTCCTGGAGACTGAACCCATGACTTCATGAATTCTAGGCAATCTCTCTACCAACTGATCTATACTCCCAGCTTCCTTGTTTAGTATATAGACAAGAATTTTCTCAGCTGGCTTTGTCTGGCATCTCTCATCCCAGTTTGCTTTCTGCTCTTGCCTTTTTCTCACTGGATCTGCACTGCAAAGTAAGTAAATGAATGAATGAATGGATGGATGAATGAAACATACAAAACACACACTGCTCTTGCACATGACCCCAGTTCAGTTCCCAGCACCCGCATCTAGCAGCTCACAACTGCCTGTAACTCCAGCTCCAGGGGATCAGATATTCTCATCTGGATTTCATGGGTATCCCAGCAACATCCACACCCACACCCACACCCACACATCCACACACAACACACACATGGAATTGTTTAAAAGCTACATTAGGCTGATCCTAAAGTTTATATATTAAATTCTGTATCATTAGATCTATACAAAAGTATCTATATAATATTTATATGTAGAAATTATATAACGTACTACAGTAAGCATCTGTGAACCCATGTCTCAGGAGCTAGAGCGCTGGAAATACTGTTAAAATGCCTGCCTATCGGTCAGTGTTTCCTTGAGGCTTGTAAATCCTGCTCTAGGAACATCAACATGGACATCCATTGAGACTGTGCAATGCTGTGGGTATACAAAGTGATGCCTCTGTAAGAGTAAGAAACAAGCCTCTGTGTTGCTTCTTGTGACTTCCATGTTCTGCTTTCCAATGGCCACAGCTTTTGCACAGACCCCCCTCCCCAAGAAGCACACCTCAACATAACAATGACCCCTTGTTTTTTCTATCTTCTTTCTCACTCAGAGTTGAACTAGCAGTTGGAAGAGGTAGGCAGCCAAAGAGGCAAGGAAGTGTGGTGTAGGAGGGTCCTTCTGTATTTGGGTTGCTTTTATTGGTTAATAAAGAAACTGCCTTGGCCTTTTGATAGGGCAGGACTTAGATAGACAGGGAAAGAGAACAGGATACTGGGAAGGGGACAGAGTTAGAGAGAGCTGCCGGCCATGAAGCCTGACAGGTCACACACGTTGAATCTTTCCCGGTAAGCCACGACTCGTGGTGACACACAGATTATTAGAAATGGGTTAAACAAATATGTGAGAGTTAGCCAATAAGACGCTAGAGCTAATGGACCAGGCAGTATTTCAGTGAATACAGTTTCTGTGTAATTATTTCGGGTATAAGCTAACCAGGCACCGGGCGGCGGGAGCAGGGCGGCCACTGGGACCAAAAGCAGGCCCGCGTGCCTCTTGCAACAGAAGTGCTTAAATCAACTAGAAACACGTGTAAATAAGTGCAGCTATTGTGTAACACCAATGCAACTAACCGAAGATGAGCAGCTGCCTGAGACGGGCCTCTTTATATCCATCCTTTACACTCACTGTACATAAACTGAGGAACCTTACCCAAAATACTTGGGACCAGAAGTTTTTGGATTTGGAGTTTAGGGGGTTTTGTTTTTTAACAGTTTTCACCAGCTTTACTGGTTAAACACCCTTCATCTGAAACTATAAAATCGGAATAATCGGAGTGTGGTGGCACACATCTACAGCCCCAGCACTCAGGAGGTAGAGGTGGAAACAGCAGGAGCTTAAAATTATCCTCAGGGATGTAGCAAGTTCAAGGCCAGGCTGGGACATGCAAGACCTTGTCTCAAAAAAACAAAACAAACAAAACCAAAGGAACAAGGTCTGAAATCTGAAATGCTCCAAAATCAAAAACATTTGGAGCAAGACACAAAACATTTCTGATTTAGTGACATTTTTAAAAGGATTTATTTGTATTAATTTTAAGTGTGTGTGTACGCATGCATGCAAGCGTTAGTGCATGTGCAAATAGGATGGAGCACATGTGGGTATGTGCACATGAGCACAAGTGCCTGGAGAGGCCAGAGGTGTCAGATTCTCTGCAGCTGGAGTTATGGATGAAGCTACAGACAGCTGTGAGCCTTCTGGTGTGGGTCTGGAAATTGAACCCTGGTCCTCTGGAAGAGCAGCAAGTGCTCTTAACTGCTGAACCATCTCTGCAGTCCCTCATTTGAAAGTATTTACAGTTGTTTCATAACGGATTACTGCAAATCAAGAAGGTGAATATATTATTCACTAGAAACTATTATTCTAGTTTCTGGGAGACAGCTCAAGCAGAGTGTGGCTGGGACCTCTGCCCAGTGACTGCCACGGCTATGATAAAAGTGCTGTCAAGCTTTCTAGGCTTTATTGGAGAAAACTTCACTGCCGTGGCAGAAGTCATTTCCTTGTGACTCTGTTACTGCAGGTCCTAGGTTTTTGTTGTCTGCGACTGAGGTTATTCTCCAGACCTTCTCCTTAGGCCTTCTCCCACATAGCCACTTACTATCTCAAGCTCCTGGGAAAGCCTTCAGTTTCATCAGACTTGTGCAATATAAATTACAGATTGATAACCCATCATCTTTGCCATTGGCTAGAGTCAAGCAAGGCACAGGTCCTGGCTGCCCTCAAGGGGAAGGCATGAAGACCAGCAGAGGAAGCATTAGGGGTGGACTTATTACCATCTCATTACCTGTGCCTAAGTAGACAAGGCCTTGGTATAGGAAAACAACAACAATGAGAGAGAGAAAAAGAAAACAAAAACTGTTCAGAAGACATATTTTGTTGGCATTTCTTTACAAAGATCACGTGTGACTACATTAGTGGAAACTTGGCATTTTGCTGGCATTTCAGAACCAAATGGTGCATTGTATAATGCTGACTGTTTGGAAGGAGTGGCTTATTGCATTGGCTAACTTTAAAACTCTTTAATATGCTCCTGTAAAGGGGTTTAGTTTAGAAAAATCGTGAGATAGAATTGTTGAGAAATAAGGAACGATAGGAAAGCAGAAACTGTTATAAAGTTTTAAGCTTTATTATTTGTGCATGTGCATATGTACATGAGTGTGCACGTGTGTGTGCGTGCACATCCATGAATGCATACAGAGAAGTCAGAGGTCAGCCTTGGGTATCTGTTCCTCAAGAGCCATTTATTTTGTTCTGTGAAGCAGGGTCTCTCATTGCCTGGGGCTCACTGATGAGATTAGGCTGGTTGGTCAAGGAGATCCAGGGCTCCACCTGTCTCTGTCTTCCCAGCACTAGGATTGCAAGAGTGAACCACTGTGTGCAGCTTTCTCACATGGGTTCTGAGGATCCAGCACAGTCTTCACGCTCAGATACTTTAGTATCTCCTCAGCACTTATCCTGCTAATTTTAAAAATGACAACTGAATGACAATTAGGAGAAACTAACCTGAGTAGGATTTTTTTTTTTTACTAAACTCAGATGTATTTCTCCATTTCTACTAAATGAATATCAACCCCAAATGCTGGTTTATAGGGGCACTAGCTGATTAGTCAGTCCAAGGCACTTACTGTTAGTCTTTACTCTCATGTCCGCACTTTCATCAGAATAATTTGTCTGAAACACAAATTTGAGGAGCTGGAGAAAGATGGGAGTGGGGTAACCAGTGGTTAAGAGTACCTGCTGCTCTTGCAGAGGACCAGGTTCAGTTCCCAGCACTCATATGGCTGACCACAACTGTCTATAACTCTGGACCCAAGGGGATCTGATGGCCTCTTCTGGTCTCCACAGGTACCAGACATGTATATAGTGCACATGCATACATTCAGGCAAAAAGTCACACACATACATTTTTTTAAAAAAATTAATTTGTCTCTTTTTTGATAAAAGCCTATAGGATTAACTTTACAGTCTCATACTGATATCTATGAACCTTTCACATAAGTTCTATGAACTTAACACATGTGTTCACTTACCATCTTCCTCTCCTTTACCTGCTCAGTACTATAAACAATCTGCACAGTTTCATGGTGCACTGCTCTTTCATGTTTTTGCCTCTGTACACATTATGCCCTCTTCTTTGTATATGTCTTTACTGTGTGTCTAGAGACTTTGCTTATAGACCTTGAGGACATCACCTGGCTTGATTCACCACTGAAGTTGTCACAGGGCAAAAACACAGTAAGTGGTTAATAAATATTGCTTAGGGGCATACCTCAGAATCCACTTATTCAAAGACTTGGAGGAGCTGGTTCCTATGCCCAATCTTAGCTAAAAGGGCAAGAGGCCACTGGGATGATGGCTTTCTTATGGTTGTGATTTAACAAAAAATAATTACATGAATTAACAGTTAAGAATGTAAGAATGAACATGAGTAAAGTAATGCATAGAGGAAGAAGGCATCATACTGGACTAAAACAGGTGTTCTTGCTAAAGGAGGTGGAATTTAAAATACATATTGAAAGATGAGAAGGAATTTGAGCCTATGCTAGCATGACACTTTTTTACAGTAGGCTTTCATTAAAAATTCCTTTTCTTGTGTGCACACGTATGTATGTATGTATATGCATGTACATGGGCACATGTGTGTATATGGGTACACATGAGTGTGTGTAAGCCCAAGGTTAATGTTGGGTAGTTTCCTCAATTGTTTCTCACTTTATATATGAGACAGGGTTTCTCACTTGAACCCAGAGCTCACCAATCTAGGTTAGCCAGCTTTCCTAGGGACCTAGTTTCTGCCTGAGTAGTGTGGAATTACAGGATGGCTACTACATTCGCCCAGTATTAACATAGGTTTCTTTAGTGGCAATTGCTTTATCCACTGAGCTGTCTCTACTTCCCCTTCATTGAAAGTACTGGTTTGAATGAAAATATTAGTTAAGGTGGAAGGAGAAGACATTGCAAATGAATAAAAGGCAAGATCAAAAGTTCTAGCATGGGGAGACATGGAATACATGTTCACAAGGAGGGCAGTCACTTGCCTGGGGTGGGCACTGGCTAATGATGGAAATTCATAACTGTGAGGTGGGATGAGGCTATGGATGATCTGAAAACTGAGCAAGCCATTTGTATTTGGCAAGGCAGGTAGCAGTGATTCATTACATCTTATCTGGTGATGGCAAATGGGCTGCCGGAGAAACAAAATATAAATGGGAGAGATTAGTTAGAAGGCCTCAACTTGGATAAAAAGTTCTTTATGTTATTGTATTTCCTTATGAATTAGAAATCATCCAATAAGCCTACCAGAAAGTTTCTTACCACGTGACTTTTAGTGTGTGTGTGTGTGTGTAGGGTGGGCAGAAGGTAATATTTTTAACATTCAGAGACTCAATCTGAATTAATAAGTCTTATAACCGGCAAATCACATTCATCTAGAAAATGCTGGCATTGGAATCAAAACCTATCTGGTTAGTTAGCATCCATTGTGGCTAATTTTATGTAATAGCTTGACTGGACTAAGGGATGCCAAGATATTTGAGGAAACACTATTTCTGGTTGTTTGGTGAAGATGTTTTTGGAAGAAACGAACGCTTGAATTGGTGGATTACATAAACTCTATCTTCACCAAGGCAAAATCCCGCCCTCAGATAAAGAGGGCGGGAGGGTGACAGAGCGAGAAAGGAGAAGATTTAGAGGTAGGAGTGAAGTGATGGCTTTGAGGATGGAAAAGGGAAATGGCCAAGGCATGTTGACAGAATCAAGAATTCAGGAAAGACATGGAAACACATCCTCTCTCACAGTTCACAGGAGGAACACAGCCTGCAGACCCCAAGGGTTAACAAAGTGAAATGCCTTTGTAGTTTGATCTTGGGAAGGGTAAAACAATATGTTTTGGGGACTGTAAGCAATTTAGCTTGTGGCAGTCTGTGTTGCAGATTCAGGGAACAAACAGGGAAGTAACTAGGGAAAGAGGACCAATGCCTACTTAGCACCTACTGTGTACCCTTACTGATCTTACAGCGACCTTGAGGAGGGAACAATCTATTAGCCATTTTCACATACAAGGAAAATAAAACTCAGAGATGAAGCACCTTCTCCAAAATGCTATAGTGGGGCCAAATTAGGAAAAGGGACTGAGATTTGCTGTAAGACTGTCAAATTCCTCTCCCCAGTCTCATATGGTCAATCTGGTGACATATATATATATATCTCAACTGATTCTCAGAATTGCCTTTCTGATTTAATTTGTTAGTGCTCGCCTCTCATTTTCCTTCAGCTGAGAGTAATTAATCCATTTCACAGAAGTTGTGTGTATGTGATGAAGTCGTAACACTCTTTGGGAGGTGAACTCATGAAACCCATTATTCTTAGATAATACAGATGAAAATGTAAGTAAGCTCCAGAAGGGTTTCCATCAATTCATCAATGCCAGACTTTGGGTTCTTAGAGCCAAACAATGTCTTTAAAAACCCTCAAGGCTGTTATTATTGATAATGACCTCTTAGGGCTGCCCCTGCTGTGCTGTCCATCTTGGCGTGACACAGAAGGCATGCACACATCACCTGCCACCTCCAAACATCTTCCAACTTTATTATCTTTATATCCCAGTGCCTGTTCACACAATTTTGCCACACCTAAAACATGACACTATGTGTAATTAATTGTTTTAATTATTTCTTGGGCAATTTCTCACAAATTTCTTTATATAGAAACAAGCAAACAGTAACAGATAATAAATGCACCTCTTCTACAGTCTTGCAGAAAATGGAGCATGCTATACTATATTGCAGAAAATGGAGCATGTTCTACAGTCTTACAGTAAATGGCGCATGTTCTACTGTATTGCACTTCGTTTAACACAACATCATAAAACTCATTCTGCATAACTGAAAGGAGTAACTGACATTTTCAACATCACCACATCATATTCTGTCACATAGATATACCATAATGTATCTAATAGTTGCCCCTTTGAATTGACATTTGGGTCTTTTACCCCATTCATATTTTCATATGATTATAGACATGCTATATGTAGAACTGACTTATATGAATATACATATACTTTTCTGTTTTAGAAGTTTATTTTATGTGCACAGGTAAGTTTTGTTTACATGTATATCTGTGATATATTGCTGCAACAGTGGCATAAATGTTATGGGACTAACCAACCACTTCATGAGATGGAATCCACATTTGACAATGTTAATGAAGCTAAGAATTTGAAACTAGATAGGTTATGTGTGCATTTTTGGCTATGGTTTGGTAGTTTATTTTTTTTGTCTTTTTTGTTTTTATTTTCATAATGAGAGAAAGAAAATAAAGTTGGTGGGTAGAAAAGGGAGAAGGATCTAGGAGGACTTGGGGGAAGGGAAAAAATGATAAAAATATATTCTATGAAAAAACTTTAAAAATAAAAAATATAAAAATATTTTATATACATGAGTGTTTTGTCTGCATGTATATCTGTATCTGTATAACATGTGTGAGCCTCATGACCTTAGAGGTCATCAGACCTTCTGGAACTGAACTTAGAGGCAGTTGTGAACCACCAGGTGGGTTCTGGGAATTGAACCCAAGTTGTTTAGAAGAGCACCCAGTGCTCTTAACTGCTGAGTCATGTCTCCAGCCCTATTTATACTTAAGGACATGTGCATATTTATCTATAGGATAAACTTCCATTAAAAAAGTTATTGTCTTAGATGGTAATTGCAAATTTTGGCAGGTAGTATCTAATTCTCTTCTGTAGAGTTTGTTCCATTTTATACCACCAGCAATGATGCTTCAGTTCTCTCTCTTTCTCTCTCTCTCTGCATGTGTGCACGTGTATGTGCATGTGTGAATCTATGTCACATGGGTGCAAGTGCCTATCGTCACCAGAAGAGGGTACCAGACCTCATGGAACAAGAGTTACAGGTGGTTGTGACCTACCTGGTATGGGTGCTGGGAACCAAACCTGGATCTTCTGCAAGAGAAAGTGCTCTTAGCCATGGAGTCATCTCTCCAGCCTAAACTCCAATTCTTAATATCAAAATAGCAGGTTCTATGACTTTACTATGAGCCTCTAAAAGAAAGAAGCTCTATTTCTATAGAAGCCACTAAAATAGAAGGCACAGAAATGATAATGGGGTGTACACTTACTGTTAAGAAGCTTACATAGGTTCAAAATGTGAAAAATGCATGCAGGAGCCCATTCAAGAGATTTTGCTGAGGTCCATTCCCATATTGGAATTCAAGTATTCTGTCTCCTAGATGTGTGTCATCACTGCAATGCAACAGGGTCCTTCCTATAACTAATACAGTGAGTGATGTGATGTCCCTTGTGGGTAGCACTAGCAGGTTGGCCCAGAACAGTGGTAGGGCAGATGGCAAAGGGTCTGACTCAGGAGAAGTCATTTAGCAGAATTGACTGTGATGGAGAAGGAACTCCTGAACCTTTTGGGACTGCTGTAAAGTTTAAAAGGAATAATATTTAGAAGAGTATCTAATAAATAATAGGCTTCAACACCAACTTTCTTCTTTGCCTTTCTGAAAATATCAAAGAATTAAAAAGGAAACCCCAAGCAAGGACTTCCAAGCAGGATTTATGTCACAACTTCCATACAGTACTATACTCATAAAAGCTTTTCGGATGTATTTAGAATTGTAATTGAAAAATGTTGTGTTGTTTAGCTTTTCATTCTACATAGTAGTAGAAACATAGGGTCAAATCATTAGCTAATTGAATTACAGAAAGCAAAGGTTAAAAGTAAGATTAGGAAAAGGGCACATTAACACTACAATAAAGGCGCTTAGTAGGCCTGAGTGGCCACTTAGCACAAGGTCGCCTCGAGTCAACCTGTCAAGAAAAGGTTAATAGAAGAGAAAAGATTTACTAGGTGAAAGTGGGTGGTAAAGCATGTGCTTAGCATGCATGAGGCCTTGAGTTCATCTCAGTATCAAAATAAAAAATTAATGACCTCAAATTAAAAGGTTAACTATCTCCCTGTAGGTAGCAAGTAGGCCAATGAGGTACTTTTACTTACCCTTCTCTCTACAATTTAAATGGTTGAGATGTCTCTGTAACACATCACTGATGTTGTGAAGATTTACACCATCAAATATAAAATATAATTTTGACCCTTAATTTTAAATCTTAGTTACCATAAAATTGGTCATCTGCTCTTTCATCTATTTAGTGCCTATGTGTTCAATACTGAGAACCACTAAACATACACAGAACATTTAAGTGACTTAAAATTGAAAGACCCCAACCGATTTTTCATAACGAACTGGATGAGTTGGGTAATGGGAAACTACATTCCAGCAGATTCTTCCTCCCCTCCCACCCCCCTGACAGGGCAGGAAGGCTAGCAATTATCAGAACCGGTCACATTCTTCTAAACAGATGATTATCAGAACTGGTCATAGTGAATGATTACCAGACTGTAAACTGAGTCACGATGGAACAGTCACGATGGAACAGGCAGGATGTCACTATTCAAGTTTTTTCTGGGAATAGGCTGAACTATGCTAATTTTGTTCCGGTTTGAATATCTAGACCAATCCCAATTGTACCCATACCCCATATTATAATTTATGTAAAACTTGTGATTTTGTCTATAAAAACTTGCTTGCATGGATACTCGGGGTGCTTAGCTATCCCGAAGCTGGGCACCCGCTTGTGCAACCGTGGAATTAAACCTCGTGCTTTTGCATCTGACGGCCTGGTTATTGAGTCTGGGGGCTCCTTGGTGACAAGACCACTTTGAGGGTCTTTCAAAAATTATAGGTTAAAAGTACCATTCATAGAACGGTTCAAATTCATATTAATCTTTTAATAAGTCTCTGTGGTAGGTTTATTATCATTGTAACTGACTTTAATTTTAGAATCCTCCGGAATGGAGAATATATTCCCCCCTTCCAAAAAAGACAGGATATAAAATTGTTGAGTCAGCAATTACAAAGTTGAAATCACTTGAAAAGATGGAATCTTGCACTTCTATTTGAAATTTCAATTGCGACACTTTTTGATTCATAGTCTCTTTTGTCAGCCTTAGCGAGTGTAATTTACTTAGCTAATTTCACTAGTAGATTCTGTTCTTTCAGGGCACAGAGAAATAAGAATCATAAATATGCTATTACTGCCTGCTTTTGTATCTAATTTCATAGCCTCACAGTTTTAAAAAAAGAAAATATATTTAAAAGTACAAATTAATTGCACTCATTTCCTGAAAGTATTTCAAAATGATTTCTTTTATTAGAGTCACCAAATCTATTTCATGGAGTTTACGTGGATATATGTTGGCATGATGCAGATGTAACAGTAACAATAATGGCAACAATAACACAGGCAGTTACCATTTATTTATTGACTAGTGCCTACGTGGTATCATGTTGAGAGCTTTGAATGGGTTATTACTGAGCACATTTTAAAAGAAGGAAGTATTATTATTCCCATTATATAAAGTTGAAAACTGAGATTTAAAGAGATTATCTTGTTTATTCATGTTACCAATTTAATGGAACTAGAATTCAACATATGCATTTAAGATGTTTCAAATCCAGTAAAGAAACAATCTCTCATCTATATGCAAAAATTTCTTTTACCTACTACCTCTGTTTTATTACCCTAGCGAGTAAAAGGGTTAAACTATAGTAAGAAGCAAGAGATGCAGTTATGTGGTTTCTTTAAAAAAGATTTTAGAATCACTTTCTCTATTGTGTGTGTAATATCCTCTTCAATTAAGTCTTTCAACCTTATAGGTTTATTTTGGTATATATACTCATGAAAACTTGTGTTCTACAATGGGGCATTTTCATCTTTCATGGTCACTCTCAAAAGTTGAGTAGCTCTTACAGTATTAAATGTCATATGCATGAAAACAACTACTAAAGCTGTCAAAGTAACTCTTTCTACAGAACCTCAATGTTATAAACATATTACCTATTTGTCTTCTTAGCATTCTTGAAAAAGTTATTGTCATTATTAGGTTTTATTGTAAGGAAGTGGTTCAAAAATCTACAGAGGTTGATGAGAAAATACCAGTGCTTTCTTTTCACCTTTTTCTCTTCAAAATGCTCGTTTTAACTCATCAGTAACAACCAAGTAGTTTGCTGTGTCTTCCACTGAAGGAGCATTGTAATTCAAATCCATTCAGTGCTGCCTCACTTGTGCAATTTGTTAGCCAAGATTACATAGTGTACTCTGCACCTATTTTAATGATATAGCACATTAACAACATTTCCACTCACTTAAAGCCATGTTTACTAACAGAGCCTTAGCACCTCCCAAAAAAACCCCTCAAAGACCAGTTTCACATTTTCAAATTGTCTGAACAAGTAATTGATATGTACAGCATAAGCTCTTTTTCAAATGAAGGTGGCTTTGCAGAGTTTTAGAATTATGCTTAAAAAAAAAAAAGGTTGGTAGAAGTGTTTGATTGTGCAGAAAACACTCAAGGTCATAAGATGCCCATTCAATTTTTGCTACAACATGAAAGAGGCAACCAGGCTGATTTCTAGCTAGATTTTTTTCTTTCTTTCTTTTCTTTTTTCTTTTTAGAATTTTCTTGAGGGAACGTTGGAAACTTTATTACAAAAGATGGGAAAGTTATCAAGTGACAGGAAAATCAGGAGGTCAATAGAGATTAGAGATGCCTAAACATAAGTGAAAATCAGTAAGTTTGTGGAAACTATACTGACTTATGTAATTTTTTTAAAGCCCCTCAAGGTAAGAAAATAACACGGATGTAAGAGAAAAAAAGAAAAACAGCCCAAGAGGTGAGACAGTCATTTTGATGGGGGGGGGTGTCTAACTACACAATGAGGTCATCCTATCTCCCGGAAGTGACAAGTAATCACCTGCTTTGCACTAGCTCCGCCCCTTCCCTCAGAGGTCCCGCCCCTCCGCCAGAAGCCGGCCGGGTGTTAGGGGGCGTTTCTCCCAGAGCAAAGCTGAGAGCTGCAACGCAGAGGAAGGGGACCCCAAAACGTCTGGCACTGCCTCCTCCAGGGAACACTTTGGACCGCCTCACTCAGCTCAGCGGGATTCTGAAAAGCCGAGGGGTCAACCTGATGGGTTTCGGGGTCAACGGAAGAGGGGAAGGGGAGCCCTGGCGGGGAGAACCCCCCGGTCTCCCGCCCAGCAGCTGAGGCACAGGAGGGCGGCCATCTTGGCCGGCAGGGTAGGGCCAGGAGGCTGCGGGCGCCGTGCGATTGGGGGGCTCGCCCGGAAGTGACGCCACCCGCCCGGAAGCGGAGGGGGTTCCCTGGCCCACTCCCCCCGTTCGTCTGCTCCCCCGCTTCCTCCCCGCCCCCCTTCCTCTCCATTCGTTCCCCCCCTCCCCGGTCCCTGCCTTCTCCCCCCCACCCGTCCCTCCCCCCCCAACCTCCGGAGCTGGGAAGAGAGTCAAGATGGCGGCGAAATCCGATGGCGGTGGCGTGGGGGTGGGCTTCGCCCAGCTGCACAACCTGGACGAGGCGGTGGGCAGCGGCGAGGAGGACGGGGAGCCCGGGGGAGGCGGCTGCGGCGGCGGCGACGGCAGCGAGCCCGGCGAGAGCAGCTCGCTGCACATCTGCCACTGCTGCAACACCTCCTCGTGCTACTGGGGCTGCCGCTCCGCCTGCCTGCGCTCGCTGCTGGGCAAGAAGCCGCGCCGCAGCGCCGCCGCCGCCGACGGGGGGGACCAGCCTCTGCAGCCGCCCGGGGCCGCCGGCCGCCACCCCCCGACGCCCTCGGCCGGCCGACCGCAGCCCGCGTCGCCGCAGGTGGAGCGGCCGTGGCTCGACTGCCTGTGGATCGTGCTGGCGCTGCTGGTGTTCTTCGGGGACGTGGGTACCGACCTGTGGCTGGCCCTCGACTACTACCGCAAGGGGGACTACGGCTGCTTCGGGCTGACCCTGTTCTTCGTGCTGGTGCCGTCGCTGCTGGTGCAGAGCCTGAGCTTCCGCTGGTTCGTGCAGGACTACACGGGCGGCGGGCTGGGCGCCGTGGAGGGGCTCAGCAGCCGGGGACCCCCAATGATGGGGGCCGGCTACGGCCACGGCGCGGCCCGCGGAGGCCCGGGTGCGGGGGGCTCGGCCACCCCGGGGGCGCAGCGTCTGTGCCGCCTCTCCGTGTGGATCTGGCAGTCGGTCATCCACCTGCTGCAGATGGGGCAGGTGTGGAGGTAAGAGCACTGCGGGGTGGAGGCGGGGAGGGCTGCGGCCGCGCGCGGGCCCCTCGGACGGGCCTGGCCGGGCTGAGCTGAGCGGGGTGGCCGCGCGCTGTCCTAGCATCTCTCGACGGTCAATGGGATGCCTGGCCACGCCTTTTGGCCCGGGGGAGGCCCCAGGTCCCTCTGTTTGCCCATCTCCTTCCCCGGGTAGCCCTTGGAGGGGACCCTACCTCTGCCCTCCCTCTTCTCTGCAGACCTCCATCCTGGTTGCCCCTTTCCGCCCCCGTGTCCCAAGGTAACCGGCGCTCGCTTTCTGCAGTCCGGCTCGCATCCTGGAGGGAACCTGGCTTCCTCCAGCCGGTTGCGCTCGGCCTTGCCCCCACTTCCCCTTCCCCGAGAGACATTTCCTTTCTCCCCCACCTCCCGTTTTCTCTCTGCAGTGGCCGGTGTGGGGCCTCTCCTTAAAGCACTCCTTCCATTCACGCCCCTCCTCCTCCTGCAGCCCCAGCCCCTGTGAACAGCTCCTCTGCCCTCCTTGAAGGAAAAATGACTTTTTTTTTTTCTGGAATAGATGTGCCCTTTTTGCAGTGACGGGAAAAAAATGAGATGGTATCTAATGGCAGCAAGCATTTGATGTTAACTCTCATCTCTGGAAAATCACTGAGCCACTTGGGCACCTATTTTGTTTTTGATGGCCAGGCCTATGTGTGATTTCTGTTTACATCCAAGATGCAAGCTTGGCCTCAAGGCCCCTTTCCTCCCTTCTGTAAAGTCCTGGTGCGTCAGGTGCATCTCTCGAAACCACTTGCCAAGAAACCTTAACTGTCTTCCTCACTGACTGGCTACCCCACTGACTGCCTCATTAACTGTCTACCTTACCGTCCACCTCTCTGCCTGATGGCTTCACTGTTTACATCACTGCCTCACTGACTGCCTTCATTGTCTCCTCGCCTCCTCACTGTCTACCCTCATTGACTGCCCCAGTGTTTGACTCCCTCACTGTTTACATCACTGTTGCTGCCTCACTGATGATCTCACTGTCTTACTCTCATTGACGACCTCACTGGCAGGCTACCTCACTGACAAGCTACCTCCCTGGCTACCCCACTGGCTACCCTCCTTGCCTCATCCACTGACAGGGTACATCACTGGCTACCCCACTATCTACCTGTTCCACTGTCTGTCTACCTCACTAGCTCAACCAGCTAGATTTCTTCACTGTCTCTCTGACCACTCACTAACTGATTGCTTTGCTGGTTGCATCATTATCTCCGTTTACTTCGCTGTCTTCATTGCCTGCCTCACTGTCTACCTCATTGTTTACCTCATTGATTACCTTCACTGCTTACCTGACTGTGGCGTTGTTTGCCTCACCGGCTCACCGTCTGCTGACTGTCTCAGAGTCTGTCTGCCTACTGAATCCCTCACTGCCACTGCCTTAGTACATCATTACCTTCACTGCCTGCTGACTAGCTCACTGTCTACCCACCTGCCTCACTGACTGCCATTGCTCTTCTCCCTGACCATCTCCCCGTCTACTTGAATGTCTGCTGATTATCTCACTGTCTACCGACTGCCTTGCTGTCGGCCTCACTGACCCACTACTGTCGCTGTCTACCGTCAGTGTTTACCACACTGGCTACATCAGGAAACCATTAAAACCTTAGGCACCTCTCCGACTTAAATCAGCTTCAGTGTGTTCTGGAACCAGTGACTTTGTCAGTGACAGCATTTACAAGGGGAACAGTTTTTCTAGTAAAGCCTACACAAGGGTGAATCCTTTTGCTACATTTCCTCTGAGGAGACTGGTCTAGACTTCTATGCCAGGTAGAGATAACAGACCTCAGTACCTCAGCTGATAAAACTGTACTCGGGTTGATGGAAGAAAGTTTGTGTTTTGAATGTTTTCTTCTGATCTCTTCTGACTCATCAGAACATCTCAGAAACCATGAGACTGAATTAAAACCTTGTCCTACAGAGTTGACTTGCAGATTCATGAAAAAGCTCACTTTCATGAGACTGATCTTGATTTTCCAGGTTAATCCCAGTGACTATTTCACTAGCTGCATTCGTCTGCAGATAATTTGTTTCCTGCTGATAAAAATGTACAAACAGGAGATTAAATTTTTTTGTTATGAGCATAGCTGGTCAAATAACATTTTCAAAATAAATCTTAAATTTAAAATTTTCACCCCTTCCCTAAATAATTCATGCGGAATCAAAGTGTGCTTGGCATTGGGGATACAGTTGTTCAGTCTGTTGGAGACTGGTATGAACAGTGGGGGAGAGGGTCAAAAAGTGTGGGTATGAGAGAGATCTTGAACTGTTAGTCGGGATTTTACAGCATGTATTTAATAACTAGGCTTCTGTTTGAACAAACTGAAATTACTGTCTCCTGGTCTCGTGTGTGAATGTGGGCAGTAAGGATGTTAGTGTCACGTTCATTTTTCTGGGAGAATTAATTCTAATGTGTTCTATTCCATTATTTGGAAGTAAGCTTTTGGGACCAATGAAGTTAGAGTTCAGTGTCAGTATTTTTTGTCAGGATAATCTCTCCCCCCTCCCCATATCTCTTTTAGCCAAACTTAATTGTGTCTGTGCAAAGTTGAAGTCTAGATTTTGGGACAAACCAAAAAGCTTTAGATTTAGCTTTTAGAATTTAAATGGGGTGCTGTATTTGCTCCCCATCTTCATTTAACGTTTCAAAGTCTTCACTGGAAAGAAATTATGGAAGATGCCTGTGCTTTTAGTATGTCAAACTTACAGATTGGATTTTATCTTTACATAGCTCGTAGAGTTACAATATTAAAAGACAGGATAATTCAGCTAAGCTGTTTCATGTCTGTTGCTCCATTTCTAAAGCAGTATTTACTGGGGAAGGATTTTCATTTTTTATTTTTGGACTGATTTTGCTTGAAATGCTCCAGGAACAAGGTCTGCTCATTAATACCTGCTAGGCATGTTGTTTGCATTGAAATCATTCATACGGAAGAGCTTGTGAGAAAGGTTTTCGCTCTTTTCTTGTTTTTACCTCTTGGCAAATGGTTGCTTGTCAACATATATAAGCACCCATTGACTCAGTCCTTTACTGCGGGTCTTTGGGGTTCTATTCGTTTCCTTTATCACATTTGTGACCCAGATTGTGCTATTTCATGTGGTTACATGGGATCCTAGTTAGGAAATTTATCATTTGACTTGGGCCATATTTCTAAGAAAAGTTATCTGTTAAGTTACACATTGTCAAAATCAATTCCATTAAACACTGAATACTTCTCTCCCCCCCGCCCCCATTTTAAAACATGTTTTAAAATGTAAAATTTCAGGAGTTTGGAGAGAATATGATGCCTTTTAAGCAACTGCTCCCCCTGATGTTGAGGAGCGTTCTCCTTGTCTTTCAGGCCAAGATGGCACATGCCTGACATCTTTGTCATGCCAAGCCCAACTTGGAGCAAGGAAGAGGAGCTGTGTCTTAGGGTTAACATTGCTGGGATGAAACATCATGACCAAAATGAACTTGGGGAGGAAAAGGCTTACAAAGCCTGAATGATAGATCGTTGAAGGGAAAGCCATGCCAGAAACTCAAACTGGATGGGAACCTGGAGGTGGGAGCGAATGAAGAAGCCATGGAAGAGTGCTGAGTACTGGCTTGCTCAGCCTGCTTTCTTACAGCATCCAGGAGCACAGTACAGGGATGACACCACCCACAACTGTCTGGGCCTTCCCACATCATTAATTAAGAAAGTGCCCCGCAGGCTTGCCCGTAGCCTTAGTTATGCAGGCGTTTTCTTATTTGAGGTTCCCTTCTCTCACACAACTATAGCTTATGTCAAGTTAACATAAAACTAGCCAGCAAAAGCTGTGTTTGTAGTGATTTGGTGTGGTGAGCCTGCTTCTGTGGAGCATCAGAGTGTGACTGAGGTCTGTTTAGTGCAAGCTTTCCGGGCACTAATTGGTGAACATGTAGCTTACTGTGTAGCGTGTGCACCATTCTTCAGGTGCTTTTCCCAGGGATAATGGTGTGTGTGTATCAACCATAGTGACGATTCACTCCAGACTACACTTCTGTACAGTGAGCCATTATTAGAAAGTGAGACCATTTTCTAGGTGGCTCTGGCGCCGAATTGTGTGACTGAGTTTGCATGTCTGTGGCCATGCTGGTCTTGCCGCAGCATTTTGGCCTTTGTATTTGGCTACACCTTTGGAAGGTGCCCAGTGAGGGTTGTCATTAAAAAAAAAAAAAAGTTTAGTCTTTGTGTTAGTTTTGGAGGGGCAAGTAAAAGTAGACAAAGCACATCTTGCCCTGTCCCAGTTCCTGGTTAGGGTTGGAGAGGGTGTGTGTGGAGTGCGTGCTGTCAGCTGGGGTGACACTTACTAGAAGTAACTCTTGATATTATGGAATGGCAATGAGAGTGGGAGAGAATTGAGAAATCACTTAGTATGGGAAATGCATCAAATTCTGTTTTATACATGAATCATCTAATTTACATTTTGCACCCATTCTACAGATGGAGTAGGGTCAGGGGTTTTGTAACTTTTGCCACTGGCCATTGGTGGTGGGAAGTTTTGACAGTCTCTCAATGATGGCAAAACTGGTCCAACTTTTCTCCCTAATGGGATTCTTTTCCCTGGATGAAGGCCATGACAGCTGGTGTGGCAACCTCAGTGACTTTGCTTCCCTCTTCTGAGAGTTGGCTCTTCTGATTAGTCAGAATCAGACTTGTGGTACCCCTGGAGTTCTAGAACACTTGTTGATGAGCTGAGGTTCTCTGACACCTTGCTCTTGTAGTCTCATGCATTAAACCCCATTTGGCTTTGGGGCAGAGTTTTCAGTCTTATAGCTGATGATGACATCATATGTGACACACAGCTGAGGACCACCAGTGAGCTTGACTCGAGAACATTTTCAGCAATCAATCCAACCTTTTTTCTCAGAGTAGATGGCTTCCAGCCCTATAAATCCACAATGCCCAGAGGATATGGCCGGGTTGACCCCTCTGGGCCACCATTCATACCTGTAGTTACATCTACAAGCTGTCTCTATTTATTGTTCTATGTTGATCTGTTGGAAATGCCTCAGGGTTACAAATGCATCTGGCTCACAGCTCACCTCAAAGTCAGATATTCAGCTCCATCATGAGAGATTTTGGTTCATGAGTTCTGGCATTGGGATGGCTCCAAGAATCTTAAATATTAGGGACTGGAGAGATGACCCAGCTCTTCGGAGAGCTTTCTGCTTTTCCAGAGCAAGTTCAGTTCCTGAGTTCAGTTTCCAGAACCCATCTCTGGTGGCTCCCAACCTCTTGTAACATACATGCAAACAAAACACCCACACCCCATACATATAGAGTGATTTTTTTTTCCTTTTTTTTTTTTTTTTGAGACAGGTCTTAACTATGTAACCTTGGCTGGCCTGCAACTGACTGTTTGACCAGGTTGGTCTCAAACTCAGTGGAGAACCATCTCACTCTGCTTTCTAAGTGATTGATTAAAAGCATGTGTCACCATGCTTGGCAGAAACAAAACAAAACAAAACAAACAAACCGGAAATCTTAAAAGAGAAGAAAAGAACCTAAGAATCCTGAGAGTGTAGGCTTCCAGCAAGTTCCCCAGCTGTTGTAGAGGGGAGTGGTGAGAACACAGTTGCATCATCTTGAATTCATATGGTATTTACAGGAGTACTTCTCAAGGAGAAAGGAATACATTCTAGATCACTTGGGGTTGTTTTGTAAACTTAATCTCTAGCCAGATTAGGTTTATTGAGGTAAGAATGATGAAGGGTTTCTGGATGGTTTTAGCATTTTTTACAAAGATTTATTTATTTATATTTCTTATGTGTGAATGTTTTCCCTACATGTATGCATATGTACTGTTTGCTTCTGCAGAGACCAGAAGAGGGCGCCAGGTCCCCTGGAACAGGAGTTATGGATGGTTGTAATTCACCATGTAGTGCTGCGAACTGAACCTCAGGTCCTCGGCAAGAGCAGTCTGTGCTCTTTAGCATTGAACCATCTCTCCAGCCTCTGTAGGTGATTTTAATAGAACTTAGGTATTTAAACAGAAGTTGGCTTAGGTTTTTTAAAATCTGGAATGGAGTTGATGAAAATGTAGATTATATAGTAATAAAATAATTGCTGTTGCCCTATAGTGTGCTTAAAATTCTGAATGGTACTGTGGAGACATTTGACACTAAATTGCAGTGAAATACTCTGTTGGCTCAGAAGGTTTTTTTGAGTTTTGAAATAAGTTAGGGTCATTATTTGAACACTATGATGATTCTCATTCTGGAAGACAACAAAGTACAAATATCAGGGCTGTGGGGAAAAAAGCAAAGACAGATTACCTAAAATTGTAACTTTGTAAGCAAACCAGTAATAAAAATCATGAGGCTCAGATACAGATAATATCAAGCAAGGTTCACTTTGCAAAGACATTTCATTCAGCCGTGTGTCTGGGTTATTCTGCGTCTTCCTTGAGTCTTATACGTAGAATCCTTTAAAAAAAATTAAAACGGTATTGTGTGTGCACACACATGCATGGAGGTCAGAGGACAAATTGTGGGAGTTGGTTCTCTTTCTCCATCATTTGAATTTTGGGGACTGAACACAGGTCACAAAGGCTTGGTAGCTATCTTGCTGGCCCTAGAGGAAGGTGTTTGATATGATTCTCAGCATTCTTTTGGAGAACAGCCTTTTTGCCATTTTCTCATTATTTGTGAGAACATCTAAAGCTGCAGATCATGCTAAGAAGAATGGGCTTCAGTCTAATGCCACTTCCCCACATGCCTCTGTTCCCACTTCACGGTTGCACATGGAGAAGCCCGTGGTATACAAGTATGTACTGTGACATGTGTTTTGAATTGAGAGCTGTCAAGATGCAGCCATTGAAATGTCAAGGTTCTGCTGTACTGGAAGTCTAGCTTGGGTGAGACTGCTCCAAGGTCAAGTGAAAATGATTGCTCTTTTCATGCTTAGGTGGTCCTTGCTTATAGCAAAGAAGCAAAGAGGGGCAGTTTTAACCCCCTTTTAAGTGTCTACTTCTGTGACCTTGCCACTGGATGAGAAGTGATCCTCTTGAATAGTGTGCCTGGAGACTGAGTGGTTTGGGAATTTGCTTCATTTGTTATGTGGTTATAGCAAGGGTTTATATTAAAATTCTTCTGAGCACACAGTAAACAAAAAGAGCAACAGTAGCCAGTTGTCAGGGAAAAGACTGATGGGTAGAATAAACAGACTGCTTTCTGCAATATAAACAATCTGTTTTCATAGTTTTTTTTTCCCCTTTACTTTTTTTTGAAGGCTGAGTAGAACTTCCAAATCAAGAAGTTGCTTAAGTGGGAAGCCACAGATCTGCCTGTACATTAATCACTGCTAGTTTCTGCACTAATGAAAACGACCTCATCTGCATAGCACAGTAGGAATGCATGGCCTGTTGCTGTGTCCTGCCTGCAGGTGATATTGACTGGTGGTGGCGCTCACATTTCTCTGGCACTTGGATTCCTCAACCTGCAGAACATCCAGCCATAGAGAGGAGAGAGTGGGCATGTTTCTTCAGGTTCTGGCTTGAGTGACACATACCACTTCCACTTAGATGCCAGGGTTAGGGATGAACCTAGTGGCCATGCCTAGGATTAAGAATGGCTACCACTTCATGCCAGAAGGACTTTACATTTTGGTGAAATGAAACCAAGAAAGAAGTAACTCTGTAAACCATCTACTCTTCAGGTTACAGTGGCAAATACATGTCTCGTGAGAAAGGGGGATGGATATGGTCAGTATACATTGTATGCACTTGTCAAAGGATTGATAGAAGTCTACACACATATATCATGCTAATGGTTGTAGAATATAAAAAGAAATTGCCTATTGTGGTTGTTTTTAAGTTTCTTTTTGGTTACTGCATGTGTGGGTGCTCATGCACCCTGATGTGACTGTAGAGATCAAAGAACAACTTCTGGGAGTAGGTTTTCTCTTTTCATCATGGGATCCACGGATTGACCTCAGGCCACCAGGCTTACATGGCAGGCACTGTTATCTGCTGAGCCGTCTCAACTATCTGTACTGTGTTCTGAGACAAGGTCTACTGTGCCACCCAACAGGCCTGGAACTCACTGGTCAGGCTGGCTTCAGATTTGTGGGTGATTTTCTTGCTTCTGCTCCCCCAAATGCTGTGAAATAGTTGTACCCCACCATTCTTGGCTCCACAATTGCCTTTTAAAATTTTGATTCTTGCTTTTATTCAAGGATCAGCAAAGCTTCTCTGAAAAGAGATATTTCAGAACTTGGGGGTCCTGTGGGGCATCCATTGTACAGTTCCCTTTAAAAATGTATAATTGTCTTTGCCTGTAGGGTCTAGAAAATAGTTCATTATTTAATCTTTAAAACTAAGAGAAAAGTGCAATGACTTAAAGGCCGAGCCATACTAAGTACACCTAAATTAAAATGTTCAGGGGCACCCCTGGGTGCCGTTCCTCAGGCCCTCCTCATCTTGACATGTACGTACGTATGTATGTATGTACATGTACATGTATGTATGTATGTATGTAGTGCCTGGAACTTACTAAGTAGTCAGCTTCCTATTTCTGTTTCTGCCCTGCTGGGATTACAAGTGTACGCCACCGCCCTTGGTTGTTTCTCATGGAGGCTCTGGAAATCCAGCTCAGGTTCCCATGCCTGTTGTGCACTTAGCTGACGATGCTGTCTTCCCTGGTGATATTTTATTGAAAAATGTCTTTCACAAGGTATTGTGGCCCCATACCTAGATTTGTCAGTGTCTCAAATTTTAAAATGTAGTTTATTTGGTTTAGAAAAGGCCCAGTTTTGATCCACAGCTAATGTCCCTTTAAAGAAATTCTCTTCCTTCGTGGGACTTTTATTGAACCCAGGATCTCCAAAGTGACTTTATTTCTATCTGCTAATTTTATAGACCACCAAATAATTTACTTAGAAAACCTTGCAAAGTTTTATACTTAAATTTGGAGCTTTTTATGTACTAAAATATACTGGATTAGTATTTGATTTTTGTGTTAGTAACTATTGGGGATGAATTAAAATTATCTGAAAATTCTTTACAAGGGTGTTACTAATCTAAGTGTGATTTAAGTCTGAAACTAAACCTAGTGTACTCTTGAGACAGGTCACTATGCTCTTGACATTCATAGTCAAGTCCAAAAGATACTTTAACAATACGTGGCACCTACCATTCCAGAAAGGAACTTCTTAACTGCTGTTTAAAAGCACACTCTCTACTAATTCTCTACTAATAATAGGTTACATTTTCTGTGATTCTTAAATGGCCTTTAAAACTGGGTCAGTGACACATGAAAATAATAACTATATATTTATTTAGCAGCTATTTAATAATTAAGGTTCCTTTATGCAATATACCACCAATGAGCCCATGCAGAGCTCTAGATGAAAATTCTTGTTTCTTTTAAGAAGTCAATTTGTGACCTGTGTGGGTGATAAGATCTTCTCAGACGTGAGAGTCAACTGCCAATTATATAACGAGGGTTACAGATAATATATCAGAACTTTTGGCAGATTGTGGTAGTCTGCCAGGTTGGAAACATTCATTACAGGAATTGGGATCCATGTAAAAGCATCTTACAAGGTTTTCGTGTGACATTCTTGGGGGAGTGTGCAGTGCAGAGCAGAGCATCTCATTCCTAGGGGTCAGAAGTTGACACCCATTTTCATGCTTTAAATGCAAATTAAGGTGGAAGATAAGCTGCAGGCTTGTATTCTTGTCTAGTTTTATACACTGTGCCATAAAAGAAAGATGGATCATAAGAAGGGTCTTGCATTCACATGGCTGCTGCTGGCACACAGAAGGGTGATGTGATTTGGAAAGGATTGGAAGGATGTGCTGAAGGCTCATTGATCCGGTAGATGAAGAAAATACAGTGCGTGGGGCCGAGGAACCATGCATTACTTCCAGAGTGAAATAGTAGATCATCAGAATTTTAAAAACGGTTTTGAGCACTCACCCAGATCTGATGTGTATATATTGTGGACAAATTTGTGTTCTTTTTCCTTGTCTTAGAGAAAGGAGAGGTTAAATCCCCTTGGATGTATGAGACCACTCTGCTCTCCACAAGGTGGATATGAGGTGTTTGAGAAGGTGATAGTACCCTATGGCTGTCCGTTTTCTTTTCTCCTCTGCTTGACTGGCGTCTGGGGAGTAGGATCATGAGAAGACCTGATGAACTTTGCTGGACACTTGAGGGGACATCTATAATTGGAAGCACACTCAGGCCAGGATGTCTGCCTTGTGGATCAGTGTAACCTCCAAGATGATTAAAAAGCAATTAAAGGAAGACACTTTGTGTTCCTTGAAAGTTGCAGGCACTTTGTTGCTTGTATCAAAGAAAAGAACAGAATACCTAATTATAATAATCTTCTAATAATTACAATATTTTGTATTCATTTTCTTTTAAAAAGTACTAGCCTTCAGAAGATGCTGGAAAATAGTGTTCAGGCAGCAGCTGCAGCTCTAGTGCAGTATAGTGCCCTGCTGCAGGAAGAGCTAGTTGGGCACAAGCTTTGGTTTCCTTACTGCTGCAGAAGTGTGCTCCTGAGAGACTGTTTTGGGAAGGGATGTGCAGTATAGGCTCCTACACTTGTGAATGGGTGGAGTGCCGTTCACCATCTGGAAGAGAGAAGAGGGAGTGCTGGACTCGCAAGAGTGCTGGTGCTAGAGACGGCACACTGTTCTGGTGCCGTGGCCATCCCCTGTCATCTTTCTCTCGTGGGAGAGTAGCTGACAGCTGTTGTCATTTAGCTTCATCAGACGCTTAACAATCAGGCTACATGGGCAGGAGAGTTTATAGAAGGGACATTGTGCTGTTCTCAGCCAGTGGTGTCTTAACTTTTAAGTGAGTGACTTTCCTAGTGCTTATTGACACTTGGTACTTTAATTTTTACTTTACGTGTCTGAATGTTTGCCTGCATGTACATGTCTGTACAATGTGCATGCCTGATGAGACCAGATGAGGGTGTTGCATCCCTGGAATAGGAGTTAACAGTAGTAGTGGAAGCAAGAAACTGGTAGGGTGAGTTGAGAAGAAAGGCAAAGAAGGTTCACAATCCATATGTAATTGGGCTTACAGCTTTAAATGTAAGGTCTTCCTGTGCAGGGCATGAAGTGCTTAATGCCTATGTTATCCCATCCCCAGGTAAGCTGTTGATAGGTCTAGTGACTTAACTATCACGACAAGATTTTATAAGACTGATAAAAGTCCAAAACAGCTGCACTGGCTATGGGCTGTTTCTAGATTCAACCCTCTTTAGGAGCGACTTAGTTATAGTAAATGTTTCCCCATAAGTTATGTGTGGGACTATATTCCTGAGGTCTTTCTTTGGGTGCTTTCTGACATTGCTCCTGCTGACAAACCAGAGACAGCCATATAGAGGGATAGTAGAGCTTCACAGTTAAAAATGGATTTATGAGGGCACTTTTTTTTTGTGGTTAAGAAAAAGCAACAGGAAGCAGCAAACATCACCTCCGTGGTAACAGTGGACCAAACTGATTTCATTTGGAGGTAGGCGTGTGCTGGTGGAGAACCCAGAACCACTGCGACAGCCTGATGGCTTTTGTGAGAAGCTTCTGTTCAGCAATGTAGAGCTGCTTTGTCCCATCTCGGCCATTCTGAATGACAAGAGACCTGTTCTGTGGACCAGGGTGCACTTTTCCTGTGCTGTGTTCAAGTACCTTTACCAGAGCATCTGTGCTTGCTGTTTGGGGTAGTGTCTGCTATGGCTGCTGGATCTAGTTGGTTGATGTGCCATACAAGGCTCTTGTTCATTATTTGTCTTCACTGAAGGTCCATCCACTCTGGAACATGGCTTCTTGAACTTCATATCTTTCTTTGAGCTCTGTTAATCCTTGCTCTGGTCAGGTGCTACTTTATTTCCTTCCTTTCTCGTGTATTGTGTCTTTGATGAATGGACTCTCATTGATTGGTGATGCTCTCCATTTCACCTTCTATAGCATATTGATACTGAACTTATATTTTAGAAGTTGCTTTAAAGTTTTCACATAGTAAAGACAGCGGCCTTTCCAGTATTTTGGAATGGACTTAAACTTCCTGTGCCCTGTACTCTTTATGCTTGTGTCTGCTGGTGTTTGTTTTTGTTGTTGAAAGCACAGATATGTGAGGATTATGCTCTTTCTATAAATCTGATTCCCTCACCCCTTTTCTCCAGGGTTTGCTTGTTTTTTGGTTTTTGTTATTGAGGGCTATCACCTTTCTCTTAACCCTTTGTTTTTAAAGTGTTTTTGTAAGGATGCAATTCCTTGTCCTATGTGGTGGTTTGGAAGTTTGTGGTGTTATTGTTGCGTTGTTTTGAATTTTAGTGTCAGGGATTATACTGGCTGGTAAGAAGAAACCATCATCACTGAGGTGAAATCTTCTGGGATTTGTTTCCTGAGAGCAGAGAAACTGCTTTTCAGAAGTGGCTAAGGTTGTACCTTCTACTGACAGCTGGACTTGGTAATGTGTAACATCACCCAGGTTGTACTGGTTTTGAAGGCAGGAATGGCTCATGGAGGGCAAGCTGAAGGCTTGGCACTGAGAGGCCAGGAGAGGCCACTGGGGAAGGTGCAGCCTCAGTGGCAGTTGAAGGCCCAGGACTGAAGGGGTCATGCAAAGAAGTTGAGGCTTGGCACCATGAGGAGAGCCTATGTGAGGCTATTGGTGCAGCCCAGTTGCAGCAGAAGACCCAGTATTTTGGAGATGCCAGCACCATGGGATGACCACCAAGAACAGCAGCAGTGGAGTGGAGCTAGCCAGAGCCTAGAAGACGGGCTGTGTGTGCTGAGGAAGGCAGAGCCAGAGAAATGCCCCGAGTTGGATGAGTCCAGAAGATCATGAGTTAATCCCAGAATTTGGACATTGAGTTATTTATACTGTTGGAGTTTGATTTTGTTTGATTTGGGTGTGACAGTGCTCTGGTTCTTGCCTCTTGAAGAAGGTATTTATTTAATTTTGATTTTTAAAGGAGAAAGACTTGAACTTTTAAAGGAGATTGGATAAAGAGACTGCATTTTTAATGTGTTTGAATTTGTAAAGATTGTGGGACTTTTTCCTTTTTTTTTTTTTTTTTTACCTGAGACAGGGTTTCTCTGTAGCTTTTGGAGCCTGTCATGGAACTAGCTCTAGTAGACCAGACTGGCTTCGAACTCACAGAGATCTGCCTGCCTCTGCCTCCCGAGTGCTGGGATTAAAGGCGTGCGCCACCACCGCCCGGCTAAGACTGTGGGACTTTTAAAATTATTTATAATTTTAATATGAGATCTTGAGTTGAATAAGAAAGGAAGGGTTATGGCTTAATAGTGATGTATTTGTGTGTTAAGTTGACAAGAGGTCTGTTGTACTGGCTGATTTTGTGTGTCAACTTGATACAAGCTAGAGCCATTAGAGAGAAAGGAGCCTCCGTTGAGAAAATGCCTTGTTGAGATCTAGCTGTACGGCATTTTCTCATTCAGTGATCAATGGGGGAGGGCCCAGTCTATGGTGAGTGGTACCATCCCTGGGCTGTTGGTCTGGGGTTCTGTGAGAAGGTTTGCTGAGCAAGCCATGGGAAGCAAGCCAGTAAACAGCTCCCCTCCATGGCCTTCTCATCAGCTCCTGCCTCCAGGATCCTGCCCTATTTGATGAACAGCAATGTGGGAATATAAGCTGAATAATCCCTTTCCTCCCAACTTGCTTTTTTGGCATGGTGTTTTGTTGCAGCAGTAGAAACCGTAACTAAAATAGGGATTGAACCTAGAGTCTTGACTGTAATAAGCAAGTGCTGTACTGCTGAGCTATTCCTCCAACTTTTAAAAATGTTTTTTATTTTAAGGTCTCTTTAAGGTACACAGTAGCTTTAAGCTTGCTCTTTAGCCTAGGGTGGCTCTTTTGTTTCATCATCCTGAGTCATCAGAACTGGAAAAAACAAAACCAAGTAAGTAACAAGCTAGACCCCTCTAAGTCTTTGCCAGTTGACACTTTGCTGGCTCCGCTTTGACCAATTAGTCAGACTGGTGTCTAGTACAAGTTCAACCGAAGGTGAAACCCCTCAGGATCTCTTGCTGCTTTTGAGCCTGTATCCTCTGAGCATGTGTGTGGTTTCTGAAATCCTCCCATTTGTAGGCTGCTTTTGATTGCTCTAATTCCCAAGGACACCTTTGTCTCCTCCTGTGAGGTCTCCCGGGTCTATCTTATGTCTCAGTTGTGGTACTTTTACCTCAGGTAATCTTGAACACTGCCAACCTTCCTCCAGCTTGGGTGGGTTTTGGGCTGGGTATGCAGCAGGTTTTGTGGCAAACTAGCGCAGTTACTGTATAATGAGACAAAAAGGCCTGGTCTACTCCTATTGGAGCCTGGGGTAAGAGTCCCAGTCTGGGAATGTGGGCTACTGCACCAGGCAGGAAAGACAGATGAGAACGCTGTAAACTTGCTTGTTATTTTTAGTTGACTTTTCCTTGATTCCAGGTTCCATTGGTTGCTTAGCTTTTGACTGATTTGCAGAGCTCTGATAGACAACTGGCTCCTTCCTCATGTTTCACGTAGGGATGCTGTGTACTTGGAGCTGCCTCCTCTGCCGTCTCTCAGCTTCACTCTGTCAGATTCTACAGGAATCCTTTCCAGAAAGCACAGAAGGAAGCATTTGCTTTATAGACAGGGATGCTCCATTGCCCTCTCAGACCCTTTCTTGTGACCATGGGAATCACCCATTACTGTTTTTCATTATGTTTTTTACCTGAATGCTAGTGTTGATATTTCTTGTCTTAAATATAGAAATATTAGGATAAAGATGTAGTAAGAGGCACACGGGCTGCGTCCTTCCGCCCGGCTCCCGGCCGCTGAAATGATTACACAGAAACTGTATTCATTTAAATAATGCCTGGCCCATTAGTTCTAGCCTCTTTTTGGCTAACTCTCACATCTTGATTCAGCCCATTTCTAATAATCTGTATTCACCACGAGGATGTGGCTTACCGGCATGAGTCTAACCAGTGTCCATCTTGGGCTGGAGAAGCATGATGTCTGCCACACTTCCCTTCCTCCCAGCATTCCATCCTGTCTACTCCGCCTACCTGATTTCTGCCCTATCAAAAGGCCAAGGCAGTTTTCTTTATTCAATCAATGAAAGCAATACAAATGAAGAAGCACCTCCTACACCATAAAGAAGCTTTAATTCTTAACTTCATTCAGGGTACTGTAACATAATACTATATTAGAGGTTGCTTATGACCAAAAGATGTGATTTTTTTTATTTATTTACTTATTTATTTTTTTGCCGTTGAGCCACATCCCAGCCCAAGGTAAAATTTTTTTTTCCACATTTAATTTTTTTATTATTGCATTATAAATAGTAGCATTCAAAATTTCCACCTCCTCCGCTCCTCCCATTTCCCTCCCGCTCCTCCACTCCCCCCCCCTTTTCCCCTCCAGTCCTAAGAGAGGGCAGGTTACCCTGCCCTGTGGGAAGCCCAAGGCCCTCTCGCCTCCATCCAGGCCTAGGAAGGTGTGAATCCAAACTGACTAGGATCCCAAAAAGCCAGTACATGCAGTAGAATCAAATCCCAGTGCCATTATCATTGGCTTCTCAGTCAGTCCCCATTGTCAGTCATAT
>PVIU01011768.1:5000-63159 GCA_004026605.1 Ondatra zibethicus | reverse complement strand
ACCTCCACCTCCACCACCTCCACCACCTCCATCACCACCACCACCACCTCCACCACCACCTCCACCTCCACCTCCACCACCCACCAAAGCCTTGCAGTACAAAGCTTTCTCTTATCTCTACTCAAGTCCACAACACAAAGCTTCCAGGAAAGAAGGAGATACATTCTTCTTTTTCATCAGAGGATGAGAGACGTGTTCTCCACTGCCCCAGACCTATGGACATCTGGTTCTCTGAAGAACAGTTATGGCGGAGATTGGCATACTTAGTTCCAAAGCGCCAGGCACTAGAGGACATTCTAGAGCCTTTGTACCTCCCAGTCCAGCAGTTGGGCACATGGCTGCTGACTGTTAATCTCCACTCACTGGTGTGGCGGGGACTGCTAAGGACCCTTTACAATTTACAAGTGCTTGCCAACTTGCTTATTCGTGTTGATCCTGGGTACACTAATAACAAATGTTTTTCAGGAGTCAGATCTCCCCTTCTACCAAATGTGTTCCAGGGATTGAACTCAGTTGGTCAGGCTTGGCAGCTCCTTTACCCACTGACCCATCTTGCTGGATGTTTTTGTTCTGTGACAAGGGTCTCATTGTGTAGTTCAGGCTGGCCTTGAACTCCTGATCCTCTGCTAATCACAAAGAAGTGAGGAGAAAAACCATCATCCCAAATCATCGTGGCCAAACTAAAGCAAGCTTTTTATTTATGTACCTGGGCTGCCTCCCTTTAAGGTGTGTTTGAAAAGGTCAGCTTCGAACATGGGGAAGATAAGGGTTTTTATAGCTCAGAGGTAGGGAGTTTCCAAATGGGGGATTTGGCAGGCAAATAGGTGGGGTTACAGAAGCAGAACATAATCATCTCCTAAAACAAAGGCATGGTTGCCGTTTCCTGGATCAGGCAGTACAGAATCATTTGTAGTGAAGTTATAGGTCGGGCACAGCCCAGTCCTTGAGAAACAGATTAATCATAAACAGGAATGAATCCAGCTTGTCTTCACCATAAGATGACTTTCAAGCCCCAAGATGGAGGTAGGTTGGTTCATCACCCCTTGCCTCATCCGGCCTCCCAAATGCTGGGGTTCTATATGTCAATCATCACACCCAGCTCTAAGATTCTTAAAACTCTTTTCATTAGCGTATGTTAAGAGACGTGCGCCTGCCATGGTGGTGCGTGTTGGAAGCAGGAGGAGAGCCCAGCTGTCCGTCTTCGCCTTCCATCTTGTTTGAGATAGGTCTCTTGTCTCTGCACTGCATAGTCCAGGCTGGCCTGTGGGCTTCTGGGGACTCTCCTGTTTCCACTTCCCATCTTCCTGTAGGAGATCTAGAATTACAGAGTCTCACACTAGACAGTGTTTTTTACATGTGTTCTGAGGCTTTGAACTCCGGCCCTCACATCTGCATGGCTTTTGTGTACTAAGCAATCGCTTCAAGTTTATGTGGTGAATTATGATAATATTCATCCCTCGTTACCCCTCCCACTCCCTCTGACCGCCGTCCTCTTCCCACCTAATCTCCCTCCTACTTTCTTGTAGGAAGGGGGAGTGATTAGTGGGTGGGTGCCTCACCTGTAGAGCAGGGCCTAGAATCTCCCAGTGAGAGGCTAGGGGCATGGCTCAGTGGGTAGAGCACTGGGTTCTGGGTCCAGGATTTAAAAACAAGAAACAGCTACTCAGCTTTCCTGTTCTGTGGGCTTTGCCCAGATCCAGCCAGGACCTGTTCCTCAGTGTCCTGAGTGTGTCACAGGGGCTGCTGATGCCAGGGGAGAGCGTGCGGCACCCTCTTCTCCCAGCAACACACCTATGAACAGCTGTAGATCCGTTGTCCTAATTGTACAACCCCTCTGTGGCTGTGCTGGATCAGAACACTGGAGAGCTTTGGCACCATCCCATGGGCTGGGGTCCTAAGTCAGAAACAAAGGAGAAAGGGAGCCGAGTACCAGCATCCATCTCTCGCTGCTTTCTGACTAAGGATGTGATGTGACCGGCCACCTCACCCTCCTGTTGCCATGACAACTTCCTCCTGCAGTGGACGGTACCCTCAAGATGTAAGCCAGGTGTCCAGATGGGTCAGTGCTGTGAAGCCTGAGGACCTGAGCTGGAAGGAGAGAAGCAATGTCCCAAATGTCATCCTCTGACTGCCACACACTCCACAGCGGGTATCCTTTCTTCCTTTCGGTTGCTTCTGTCAGGCATTTTATCCCGTCAGTGACATAGGACATCTCAGTGGTCTATCCCAGCCTCCAGCACTCATGGGTGCAGTGTGTGGAGGGGAGCACGGTTTATCCTCCACATTAGGCTTTACAATTCTTACTTATTATGGGCTGGAGCGATGGCTCAGCAGTTGAGAGCCCTGGCTGCTCTTGCAGAGGACCCGGCACCCACATACGGCTCACAACTGTCTGTGACTCCAGTTCCAGGGCGTCTGCTGCATTCTGCCGGCCTTCTTGGGTACCAGGCACACACTTCACACTTACAAGCAATCAGGAAAAGCGCCCATACACAAAAACAAATTTAAAACATCTAGTTCTTTGTTTACTTACTCATTTTGTGTGTTTGCATGCATGAGTGTGGGCGCAACTACCATGGTGAGCATGCGGAAGTCGGGACAAACTTAGAAGGAGTCAGTTTTCCTTCTTCCCTGTGAGGCCTGGGTTCAAATTCAGGTCATCAGGATTGGCAGAAAGCCTCTTTACCCACTGAGCCATCTTTCTTTGTCTTGATTCTGGATTCTGCCTTGGTTCCTTGGAGGCCACAACCCTGTGGTCTCACACTGAACTTATTGTTGGTGTGGATCTCTGAGTCCTCTGTAAGCTCCAGTCTCTGGGTGTGGGAGCTGCAGCTCAGCCGCATTCCCTGCTCTCAGGTGTGGGAGCTGCAGCTCAGCTGCGTTTCCTGCTCCCATGTGTGGGAGCTGCAGCTCACCTGCGTTCCCTGCTCCCAGGTGTGGGAGCTGCAGCCCAGCCGCGTTCCCTGCCCCCAGGTGTGGGAGCTGCAGCTCACCTGCGTTCCCTGCCCCCAGGTGTGGGAGCTGCAGCTCAGCCGCGTTCCCTGCTCCCAGGTGTGGGAGCTGCAGCTCACCCGCGTTCCCTGCTCCCAGGTGTGGGAGCTGCAGCTCAGCCACGTTCCCTGCCCCCAGGTGTGGGAGCTGCAGCTCAGCCGCGTTCCCTGCCCCCAGGTGTGGGAGCTGCAGCTCACCTGCTCCGGGCCATAGGGAACATATTTTGCTCAGTAATGTCAAAAAGAGTGACAGCCTGCTTCTTTCAACCAAACATCTATCTTTTTCTCAGGCTGAGGAACAGCTTGCCATGGCCAACTTCTAAAGCTTTATCTTCTGTGTGCGGATGTGTGTCTATGTGGGGTAAATGCACATACGTGCAGTGCCATGGGAAGCCAGATGAGGGTGTCAGATTCCCTAGGGCTAGACTTATAGGTGGTTGTGAGCAGCCAGATATGGGTGCTGGGAACAGGAGTCAGATTCCTGCAAGAGCAGCGAGCATTTTGAACCCCTGAGCCCCTGAGCCATTTTTCCAGTCCTATTTTGATTTTAACTCTCTCTGTGTGTATGTGTGTGTGTGTGTGTGTGTGTGTGTGTGTTACAAGTTCTGTGTGTCTGGATCCATCCTCAAAGGGATGTCAGCAAGGAAGCCACACCTCTCTTGCCAAACCTCTCTGGCTGGAATTAATCTGCAGTACAGACAGACTTGGGATGTGTGGGCAGGTGGTGGAACACGCTCCCCAGTGAACGGAAGACATGGGCGATGATACAGGACACAGAGCCTGGAAAGGGTCTCAGACCATGAGATCCTAGGATGAAATGTCTTGTTTCTCTTTAATGTTAATGTGTGTGTGGTGTATGTGTGTGCGTGCATGTGAGTGTGGAGTCAGAGGTCAATGTCAAGTGCCTTCCATAATTGCTCTCCACACTATTATTTTGTTATAATATTTCTCGCTGAACCTATAGCTCTCTGATTCTTCTAGACTGACTGCAAGCCCTAGGGACCCTCCGAGCTCTGCTCCCCCTGGGCTGGGATTACAGGTGTGCCCCATTCCTGGCGGTTTTCACATGGATACTGTGGTACCAAACTCAGGGCCTCATGCTTTTGTGGCAATTCTTTCACTGCCTGAGCCATCTCCCCAGCACCAATGAGCTGGGTGACATGCCCAGAGCCCTCTTTCTGTGTCTCCATTTTGCTGTCTTCATCGTTTGGGGCCAGGTTTTGGTTGCTGGAAGCCATTGACAGCCCATGAAAACATCGGATGTCTGCAAAGGGTGATTCAAACCATTGGAGAATGTTTTCCAATTTGCAGTTCATTTCCCTGTGGAAACAACCTGGTGTGATCCAGAGGTGGCTGGACTCTTTGTCTGTTCTGGTGTCTGCGGGATGTGCTTCAAGGTTGGGCATTGTCCTCGGATTGGCAGTGGATCATTTAAGAACCGCAGCTCTGTGCCCTTTGGGCAACACACACAGAGTGGTGATGTAGAACCCATGCTATAGTGTAATGAAGGGAAGGGGGCTGATGAGATGGCTCAGCTGGTAAAGATGGCTCTCTTGACTGAGTTCGATCCCCAGGACCCACGTTGCTGCCTGACCTCTACAGGTGTGCCGTAATGTCGGCCCACGCTGTGGAGGTCACACAGCTTCCGGAATCGCTTTCCCCTCTGCTTTACCATGGCCGTAACAGCTGAAGTGGACAATGAAGGACAGAATGGTTCATTTTGGCTGGTGGTTTAGAGGATTCAGTCCATCACTGTGGGGCCACATCATGGCCAACCAGGAAGAGGAGACTGACAGGAAGTAACCAGTTATAATAACTCCCATGCTGCATCCCCAGTGACCTACTTCCTTTAGCTAGGTCCTTCATCCTGAAGTCGCCACAAGCTTTCAAAGTAGCACTGCTGCCAAGATTTGTTAGTCCTGGCTGTCCTGGAACTGCTCTGTAGACCGGGCTGGCCTCAAACTCAGAGATCTGTCTGCCTCTGCCTCCCGAGTACTCAGATTAAATAGGTGTGCACTGCCACCACCCCTTCTGGTAATTTTTTTCTTACTGTATTCTCTGTTTTTCTTTTTCTTCATCCCCTCTTTTCCCCTCTCCCTCCCTGCTTCTTTTTGTTAGGGTCTTATGTTGCCCAGGCTGAACTCAAACTCAATAGGAAGCTGAGGATGACTTTGAATTCCCGATCTTCCTGCCTCTACTTCCCCAAGTGCTAAAATGACAAGTGTGTGCCATCACACCTGGTTTCCTTGAAATCTTTTTTCTTTTCTTGTTTTCATGATAGGATTTCTCTGTATAGCCCTGGCTGTCCTGCGACTTGCTGTGTGGACCAGGTTGGACTCATACTCAGGGATCTGCTTGCCTCTGCTTCCTGAGTGCTGGGATTAAAGGCGTGCCCCAATAACTGCATGAGGACACCTTGACTTTTGGTACACTGGTGGTATGGGTGAAAAACGGGGAACAAGTATGTAAAAGACTTCAGCTATCTGATTTGAGGGTGTATTGAAGGTCATCAGCTGGCTTTGAACTCACTGTGTAGCCCAAGATAGCTTCAAACTTGCATTCCTCCTGCCAAAGCCTCCAAAATACCGAAATACCGAAAGACCGTAGGTGTGTATCACTCCTCTCAGCTACGATGCTTGATTCTTGATACCAGCAAGGATAGAGAGAGAGAGATGGTTCTTACTTCTGCCCTCTTCCACTTCTACTGTATTCCCTGCCTTACCCTCTGACGCCGTGGTCCCTGCCTTTCCCTCTGATGCTGTGTCCCTATCTTATCCTCTGACAGTCACCTGGGGTGGTTCCCTTCCATATTGGCCACATGTGTTGCTCCTGACCTGCCCCCATCATTAGTGCTGGTCCTGTTGGCTGCATATTTCCGGCTGTGATCTCCTCCTCCTCCAAATTGCTCCCATCTGCTTTCTGTCTCTCCTGGAAGCCTCAAAATGTCTAGCCCACTGCTTCTCATTTTCTAATATGGCTTGGGACTTATTTTTAGCTTTGAAATTTCTAGGATACAGTGGTAGGTGGGGGGATGGGAGCATGATCCTGCTAGACATCTTAGCCTAATCTTCATATTATTTGTTCCGTCCCCCTCTCCACCTCTGCTCAGTTCTCCTTTCCTCTTACTTCCTGTAGCCAGTCACTGTCCTGCTGAGTCATACTCTTGTCCCCTTCTTGGGGGATTCTAGGCAGGGGCTCTACCACTGACCCACACCCCAACCCCTCACTGGGGGATTCTAGGCAGGGGCTCTACCACTGAGCCACACCCCAGCCCCTCACTGGGGGATTCTAGGCAGGGGCTCTACCACTGAGCCACACCCCAGCCCCTCACTGGGGGATTCTAGGCAGGGGCTCTACCACTGAGCCACACCCAGCCCCTCACTGGGGGATTCTAGGCAGGTGCCCTGCTACTGAGTGGCCCTAGCCTCCAGAGGAGCTGATATGACAGGTCTGTGCCCTCCTGGACACTTACAGTTCCACAGGGATTTCTGACATGTTTGTGTCTCTTTCACACTTGCTGGCCCATACTTATCCTTCTGACCTAACGCTGTCCCTTGATGACTAATATAACTGCAGTTAATGGATTAATCTTTCAGTGCTTAGCTGGTAGCCTTTCTAGAACTGACCCTCCTCTGTTCCCGTAGCTCCTTGGTGTTTGGACCTCTTCCCCTGTGTTCTGGTGCTGTAACCTTGTCCTGCTCTGTCATCCCCACTAGAGTAGCCTTTTGCGGCAAGTCGGGGCTGAGTCTCCTTCATGGGATCCACAAGTCAGTGACTGGGGTGGCAGCAGGACTCAGAGCCAGAGGTACTCTCCCTTCCTTTCAGTCCCTGATACGGGGTTTCTGGTAGTTCATGCTGTCAACCTGACAAGACCTAGAATCACATGGAAACAAAACTGTGGACACGTCTGGGAGGGAGTTTCTAGTCTGGGTTCATTCAGGTGAGAACGTGGGCAGGACCTGAGGTAGCTGGTTACTCTGTCTTCTCAGTCAGGAAGCAGGGAGAGGCCGGTGCTGGCGGTCAGCTTGCTTTCTCTGTCCCTGACTCCAGACCGACCACCGGATGGTGCCACCCACCCATATTCAGAGAGGGCCTCCCCACCTCAATAACACCACTCTAAGAAGACCTCTCAGATACTTCCAGGGTGTGTCTTCTAGAAGATTCTAAAGATTAACCACCACAGCTTAGTGTTAACTGACGTTCATCTGGGCTACCACACACGCCTTTAATTTCAACACTCGGTGGAGGCAATGACAGGGGCTCTCTGTGAGTGGGAGGCCAGTCTGATCTACATAGGAACTTCCAGGCCAGCTAGGGCTACCCAGCAAGACTGTGTCTTGGGGGTAGGAAGAAGCTAAGAATTTGAAGAAAAGAGAATGAAGTAGAAAAGTAGAAAATACCAGTGATTCGATACTGATTTATTTGCTGATTTGCTTAAAGCGCCGCTTGCCCTGCCTATTTGCCGAGCATGACTTCGCTTGCTACCAGGAGCAGAATGACCTGGGGAAATAGCTAATCCAGCAGGTCGTTGCCCTTCACAACCTGTTGACTGCCATGTGTGCAACTGTAAAACCTCGCTTGCCTGCCCACCATGCGGTTTTAGAGTATCATATGAGAAGACAAACCGGACTAGGGGTCGACACCTTTCAAGGGCTGTTCTGGCTTCGGTCCACTGGTGTTGGGAACTCCATAAGCCTCACAGCTGGACGGGAGAGAAAGAGGGAAACTCAAATCAGTATCATCAAAAATTTCCAGCATCTGACCTCATGGTATATTGTTACACATTTAAACATAGTATCACCACAAAGCTTTAGGCATGGCTACATAGAAACTCTCAGGCAAAGTAGCAAAGCACCTTATTTACCACAAGGATGTTCTATTGGGTGATGTATGAGCTCAGTTATAGGGCCTAGAGAGGAAGGATCTGTAATTAACGTAAGGATGGATCCTATTGGTGGAGGATGCCAAGTGCATGGGACCTCTTAATAAGGATGGGTTCTACTCACTGAGAGAAAATGCTCAGGATTAGAGCTTAAACAATGCTCAGGATACTGGGGGAGGGGTTCAAGTGGGGGCTGGCTCCTAAAAGAATAGCAAAGGATCAACAGGTCATTTCACTCCGGCATTCCAGGTGACCAGGCGCCATTCATTTTTCTTTGAAGACAATAGGCCCAAGGGATGTGGGATGCCCTTCAGTATGCTGCAAATATGTGTTGTTTTTATTGGTTGATGAATAAAGCTGCTTTGGCCTATGGCAGAACAGAATATAGCTAGGCGGGAAATCCAAGCAGAGATACAGGGAGAGGAAGGCTGAGTCGAGAGAGAAGCCAGTTAGCTGCCAGAGCAGCAAGATGTACTAGATACCAGGTAACACCACCAAGCCGTGGGGATACAGATTATTAGAAATGGGTTAATTTAAGTGTAAGGGCTAGCCAGTAATAAGCCTGAGCCATTGGCCAAATGATTATAATTAATATTAAGGCTCTGAGTGCTTATTTTATAAGTGGTTGCAGGACCAGGCCAATAGCTTCCAGCTACACCCATGTGATTTCCAGTCCTGATTTCTCCAATGCTTACATTAAGCCGTGCGTCCTACAGACCTGCAGCATCTCCTCTCTTCCATTCTCTTTGGTATTGGATGCCTTTTCTAGAAAGAGTCCCACAGCAGACAAATCTGGTCCGGGCCCGATGATGGTGGTTAATATTGATTGCCAAATTGATAGAATACAGAATCACCCAGGAGCCATAGCTCTGAGTATGTTTCCAGATCAGGTTAATCGAAGTGGAAAGACCCACTCCAAATGGGCAGCACCATTCCCTAGGCTGGGGTCCTGGGCCGAATAAAAAGGAGAAAGTGAGCTGAGCACCAGCATCTGCCTCTCTCGGCTTCCTGACTGTGGTTGCCATGTGACCGGTTGCCACGCTTTACTGGCCATGATGGATGGACCACACCCGCAGACTCTGAGTTCACATCAACCCTTCCTTCCTTGTTTTTGTTGGGTATTTTATTTTGACAGTACCCCTTTCCTCACAGCACAGTCTTCTAGAATGCTGTGTGACCCTCTGAGAACGGCCAAGGCTAATGCAACTGTTGCTGTCCCCACAGGCACTGGTGCCATCACACGGTGACAAGGACAGTGTCCTGCCAGGTGCAGAACGGCTCGGAGACGGTGGTCCAGCGAGTCTACCAGAGCTGCCGGTGGCCTGGGCCCTGTGCCAACCTCGTGAGGTAAAGGCACCCGGGGTGCCCTGCCCTGCCTTGTCTTTCTGTTTCCTTGTATGGTATGACCCAAGGACATTTCTGGGGTTGGCTGGCTTGATGCTTGGAGAGGAGAGTTGAGCGCAGATTCTGTGTACAGCGAGTGAGGTGTCCATGCCAAGAGAGGGACATGCTCCTCCCTGACACAGTGTTCAGGATTGTTATCGATGCTTGCAGGAGGAGTCAGAGGAGATGGTGAGGGTGGTGCTAAGGAAGAAAGTAAATAAAACTAAATTGTGGGGCTTGAAAATCCAGCTTTTAGAGCTGCCCCTTAACAGCGCTAGTACAACTGCTCCGGAGGCTTCCACAGTCTGCCCTCCCACAACCACGTCCTCCCACAACCACGCCCCCCCACAGTCAAACCTTCCCACAGTGACGCCTCCAACAGCCATGCGCTGCCAAGGGTCCGCACTCTCTTAGCCACTGCCACATCCGCCAACAACCACGCCCCCTTAAAGCCACACCCACCCTGGCCCCACCCCCTCACGCGTGCCCACTCCCAGCCATCCTCCTCCCATTTCTCTCACCGCTCGACCTTCCCACAACCCAGCCTTCTCAGAGATTTCCCTTGATGTCTCATTGGCTAAGATTCATTCTGCAAGGCCTCAGTTTCCCTACTTTAAAGTGGAGGAAACAGACTATTGCCTCAAGATATTGCTGGAGCAGGAGATGAAGTTCCATGATGGAAGTCCCGCAGGAACCTGACTTCTAATCAACTCGGAGGCAGAGGCTTTTGCTTTTGATGTGTGCCTAAGAGCTTAGAAGCCAACTCCAGGCGCTCAGCCCCCAGGCAGCTCCTGGTGGGGTTCAGGCCTGGGCATGCTGTGTTCCTGCATTCCTCCTCTGAGGTTAGGGAAGCAGGACCCCCACCCTTCCCTGAGCTGATTCGGGGCCTATTCTTTCACTGAGAATCCCAGTTGCTCAGCGTGTCTGGCCACGTTTCAACCGCAGCGTTTACACAGCAGCGTTCAGGTTTCCGTATTTCTTGCCTGTTTCTCCTCCCCGTTTTTCTGAAGCTGTGTGGGGCCCAATTTTGGTTATTCCCAACCTTTGATGCATTCCTGGATGCCTTGATTTGGGTTGGCATAGAACCGTGGTGGGGAAAACAGGATACATTCAGAGCCCACTTCACTAAGCCCGAGATCAGTTGCAAACAGCTTCTCTTGGTGACTGTCTGCTTTCTCCATGGTAGTAACATTGCTTCAGTTTCTCGAGTCTGGGTCAGCCCTAGACGGTAAGGGGCTGTGGATGTGACTCAGTCGGTAGAGTGCTCACCTAGCATGCAGAAAGTTCTGGCTTCCATACCCAGCGCTGCATACAGTAGGCATGATGGAGCATGCTTAGAATCCCAGTACTGAGAACCGAAAGCAGGAGGATCGGGAGTTCAAGGTTATCCTCCACTACATAGCAAGGCCAGCCTTGGCTACATGAGACCCTGTCTCAAAAAAGTAAAAAAATAAAAAGTGAAAAAGAAAAGAAAAAAGGAAAAGGAGAGAGAAAGATCTTCAAGGAAGCTTGTTTGGGTGCCTGTAATCCCAACGTTCAAGAGACCAAGGCAGGGAGACTGAACTTCAGGCCAACCTGGGCTACATTGATGCTATGGAGCAATCTTTGTACACTGTAAATATGTATTGCTCTTAATGTTAATAAAAAGCTGATTGGCCGATAGTTGTTCAAGAAGAGATTGGGCAAGACAGCCCGACACAGAGAGAATGCTGGGGGGAAGCAGGGTGGAGAGAGGAGTCGGCAGCCAGACAGAAAGTAAACGAGATGTGCTGGAAAGGTAAAGGCCACGAGCCTTGGGGCAGCACATAAATTAATAGAAATGGGTTAATTTAAGTTGTAAGAGCTAGTTAGTAATAAGCCTGAGCTATTGACTGCACATTTATAATTAATATTAAGACTCTGAGTGGTTATTTGAGAGTGGCTGTCAGCACAGGAAAACTTGGCCTGCAAATGATGCCCAATGTGGGGCTCGAACTCACGACCCTGAGATTAAGAGTCTCATGCTATATTCAAGATAATTAATCTGGGCTTAGGAGATGGCTCAGTGGGAAAAGTGCTTGCTGTACAAACAAGAGACCTGAGTTCCATCTCCGGAGCCCATGTAAAAGAGCTGGGCACAGTGGCACATGCCTGTAACCCCAGCACTGGGGAGGCAGAGGAAGGTGGCTCCCTGGTGCTCGCTGGTCATTTGGGGGACAACACCAGAGGGTATAGCACTGTGAGTTACTGGGGACAGCAGTGAGTGTCTTTCTGGGGAAGTGGTGGGTATGAGGATGGCATTGAGCCAGGAGAAATTAAGAATGAGGTGAGGTGAGGAAGTAAGGATTTGAGATTTTGCTGTGAACAGAGCCAGAGTTGGGCCTGACTGAAGGATGTGGTTTTGTCGGTAAAGGGCTTGCCTCGCAAGCTCGAGGACCTGAGTTCAAGTCCCAGAATCCAGGTTAAAAACAGGGTGTGGTGGTACCCACTTGTAACCCCAGCTCGGGGAAGGGGTGAACAGGTAGATACTGGCCAGCTCACCTATAGCCAACTTGGCCGAATTGGCAAACCCCAGGCCAGTAAAAGACCTGTCTCCAAAACAAAGCCAAGGTGGATGGTTGACCTCTGGCTTTCCACACATGGGCATGCATGCGCTACCTGCACACACGCGCACACACACACACACACACACACACACACACACACACACACACACACACACACGGGGGAGAGGGAGAGATGAATCAATAAAATGAAGTAAAAATTTAAAACAAGGAGAAAGTGAGCCAAGCTCTGCTCCAGCGCTCAACACATCTTCCTGTCTGTGGAGGCCATGTGCCAACTGCCATTCTCTCTGATGGGCTGTGCCCTGGACTGTGAGCCCAGATCAACCCTTCCTCCCTTGATGGGTCAGCACTCACGAAAGACCTGGAGACAGGACGGACCATCTGGGCTTCCTTGCTCAGGGCCTTGGTTTCTCAGTGGGGACATGGAGACAACCCCTAACCTCTCTCTTGCTCTGCGGTAGAGAATCAGCTTGCGTCTGTTCTGTGCAGTGAATGTCAGGAGGTATGGATGCCACCCTTGAGTGCCTCCACCCAGCCCCTCAGTCAACCACTGGCAGTGGTGGGCTGGGTTCAGAAGGTCTGCCAGACCTGGGTCACATAGGGACTCGGGGTGGGTAACTTTGCTCCACCAGGCCTCCTCTGCCCTTGGCAGCCAGACTCTTTAGCCCCTTGGAGGTCTTTGATGGCATTCCAGCCAACCTTTCCCAGATGTGCAGAGTGGAAGGCTTTGTAGGAACTCTCTAGGGCGTCATCTGCCTCCCCATTCCTCCTCTGGCAGACGATCCCCTGCTGGCCGGCCCCCTGCTCTGGTGGGGTTGCCTGCTACTCAGGGGGCTGATGCCTGCTGGGCTAAATGGAGTTCAGATTTAAATACTTTAAGATGTGGTCTGGTCTTTCCTTCCTGTCCCTCCTCCTCTTCATCCCTCCCCCATTCTTCCTCCTTTTTCTTGTCCCTCATCCTCCTCTTCTTCACCCTGAGTGTGAAGTGGAAGCTCAGAGGCCCCCATGTCCGGGCGATGTCTCCCACCCCTGTGGACCTGAGCTAAAATGGAAGAGGCTGTGTGCTGCGTCTGCTGTATTTTCCCTGTTTTTCTTGGTGTGTGTACATGTGCACATGCATGAACATGAATATGTGTGCAGGTATTCAGTTTTAGCTCAGGTAGTACTAGAGTCTCCACCTTGGTTTTTGAGATATGATCTTTCATGTAGCTTCAGATTTACCAATTTGGCTCGGTTATCCGGCCAGCAAGCCCCAGGGATCCTCCTATCTCCACCGTGACACTTAAATATTATTGTTGTTGTTGTTGGTGGTGTTGTTGTTGTTGGTGGTGGTGTGTGTGTTAATGTGTCAGTCAGAAGACAAACTTTACGAAGCCAATTGTCTCCTTCTACATTTACATGGGTTCCAGGAATTGAACTCAGGTCTCTAGGCTTGTGTGGCAAGCCCTTCACTCATTGAGCCATCTTGCTGGCCCATACCAACATTTTTCACACGGACACCGGGGATCAGGTTCTGATCCTAATCCTTTCAGGGTTTTACCCACAGAGCTTTCTCTCCAGCCTCCACCTGATTCCAGCGTTGTTTGAGATGAAACCCACCTACTCACTAGGTAGCCTAGGCTGATCTCAAACTCACAATCCTCTTGCCTCAGTTTCTCAAGAGTGTTGAGCCACCCTGACTGGCTGGTTGCCCCTTTCATCTGAGACCAGAGACAATCCTTCCAGTCTCGATATTGCAGTGGGACGGCCCCTCCCTCCCTGCTGGTCTTCTGCTGTTAGCCAGGAGATAGATAAATAATTCCTCTCCCAGCATTGCCTCCCGGTTCCATCACTGAGTCTCAGGCCTGTCTTGCTACCTCCCAGCCTATTCCTCTTCATTGTGTTCTCTGCTGAAGAAGCAGGGGCCCATACAAGCCAGGGAGCCTGGAAGGATGGCCCGCCCAGTGAGAAACAGATATCAGACTCTTTTGGATGAAGAATTAGGCCTGAGCCAGTGTAGTATCCAGGATCCCATTGAGACCTTATGTTACTATAGGGAGTTCACCTTCGAAGGGCTATGGCCTCTGCTCATTTATCTCTAGTGTAAAGGTATCTTATGCCTGATGGGAATACCTCCTTCAAATCTCTCTCTCTCTCTCTGTGTGTGTGTGTGTGTGTGTACATGTGCACATGCCATGGCACACATGTTGAGGCCAGAGAACAATTTTCAGGAGTCGGTCTCTCCTTCCACCAGGCAGGTCCTGGGATTTGAACTCAGGTTGTCAAGCTTGGCAGTAGGTGTCTTTACTGCCTAGGCCATCTCGCCAGCCCTTCTAATCTCATGTCATGCAGCCTGCTTTTGGGGACACACTGGGCATGTCTGAAGCCTTCCAGGACAGTCACTGCATAGCTGTGGGCCTGTAACAAGACCCCCTCAGAGTTCCCTTCATGCCACATTCTTGTGATTTTGACCATTTCTTTGGAGGACCCGTGTATCCTCGAAGGGTGCATTAGTATCTTAGGCAGGGTTCTATCGCTGTGAGAAAACACCATGACAAAGTCAACGCAGGAAAGACAGTGCTTATTTCATCGTCACCGCTTGTAATCCATCAACCACATGAGCAGAGCAGGAACTGGGAGGCAGGAACCGACGCAGAGGCCACCGCAGAGTGATGCTTACTGGCGGGCTCACCATGGCTTGCTCAGCCTGCTTTCTTACAGCACCCAGGACCACTAGCCTAGAGTTGGCACCACCCACAGTGAGCTTGGACTTCCTAACGTAGCCAGTCATCAGTCTAGAAGATGCACCTTAGGCTTACTTAAAGGCTCATCTACTGGGGGCATTTTCTCCATTAACGTCCTTCCTTCCAAAATGACGTTAGCCTGTGTCAAGCTAACATAAAACTCAACAGCACAATTAGTTGCTTTCCTCCTGGACAAAATACCCCACAAAAGCAACTTGAGGGAAGAAGTTTGATTTGTGACCCATAGTCGGAGGGTACAGTCCAAGGTGGGGGACATGGCAACAGGAATGTGTGGCATCTGGTCACGTGGCACCCACAGTCAGGAAGCAGAGAGAAGGATGCGGGTGCTCGGCTCATGTTCTCCTTTCAGTCCAGGACCCCAGCCCCGGGTGGTGCCACCCACATTCAGGATGGGTCTTCCCACCTCCATTGACCTAATCTAAAAAGTCTATGATGGACATGCCCAGAAATCTGTCTCCATGGTGACTCTAGACCCCGTAAAGCTGACGGCCAGCAGTAACTACCACAGGATTGGGGGCTGCTGCAGAAGGCAAGGCCTCTCTGACTGCTCGGGTTTGAGGTCCAGTGTGGAGCTGAGAGGAGAATGTTATGTCCCTGTCTTCTCACCTCCTTCCTGTTCCCTTGAGACAGGATCTCCAGTCGATCCTGAGCTAGGCTGGCAACTGTCAGATCCTGGCAATGCCCCTGTCTCGACTTGTCACAGCTCTGAGGCTATAGGTACGTGTAGCCAGGTCCAGGCTTTATACTGGGGATTTGAACTCAGGCCCTCAGGTTTGCACAGCAAGTGCTCTTACTCACAAAGCCCCCTCCCAAGACTCCAGCTGACACATGGCTCAGCCGACGACACATGACTCAGCAAACACATAGCTCCGCAGACACAAGCACACTCGCTGGACCCATTGGGGGCCTGAGTTTGTCAAACCCATGCTGTCTTGAGTCTGACCTCATTCTTCTCTGGGTGTTACTTTTCTTCTGTCCATCTGTGTCTGTCCGTCTGTCCCCGCTGGGTCCCTGCTTCTCAGTTAGCAGCCAGCCCCTGACTCCCTTCCATGCTTCTCTTCCCTTCCTGTCTGGCCTCAGGTGGAGGTCTGCACACGATGAGGTGAGTCCCCTCACAGGGAGAGGCACTTACTGCCAGGCTTGAGGACTGGAGTTCACCCTCTGACCGTGGTAGAAGGAGAGAACTGACTCCCACAAGTTGCTTTGTGACCCCACACCCCCGTGCAGTGGTTTGCATCCATACACGTACTCAAACAAAACTAGAGAAAGTCAGAATTTCCCTTCACCACACCCATCTGGTGTTGGCTCCTCACTCTTCTGTGCCTGCCTTGTATGTTATTTTTTGTCTTTGGCCAGTGCACTGGATGGTTTTTATGTCAACTTGACACAAACAAAAGTCATCTGAGAGGAGGGAACCTCAATTAAGAAAACGTCTCCATAGGATAAGGCTGTGGGCAGTCCTGAAGAGTCTTTCTTGATTAGTGACTGATGGGGGAGGGCTCAGCCCATGGCAGATGGTGCCACCCCTGCGCTGCTGGTCCTGGGGTCAATAAGAAATCAGGCTGAGCAAGCCATGGAGAGCAAGTCAGTAAGCAGCACCCCTTCATGGCCTCTGTATCAGCTCCTGCCTCCAGATTCCTGTCCTGACTTCCTTCAGTGATGAACAGCAATGCTGATGTGTAAGCCAAATGAACCCTTTCCCCATCTGCTTGCTTTTGGTTGTGGTGTTTCATCACAGCAATAGAAACCCTAGCCAGGACAGCCAGAGTCTCACTATGTAGCCCTGGTTGACCTGTAACTTGCTATGGAGACCAGACTTGCCTTGAATTCACAAAGATCCGCTTGCTTCTGCCTCCCAAGTGCTGAGGTTAAAGGTGTGCACAGCCGTGCCTGGCAACTTGTTCACTAACATTCCCATCTCCTGCACAAAGCAGGCTGTTGGTAATTGTTTGCTGACAGTAGGAATGACGTATAACCAAGTTCTCTCACAAGATGTGTAGGAGGGGAAGAGGAAGGGAGCTTGTCAATCTCTGCCCAGAGGACAGAGGTGCTTCATAGAGGAGGGGACATTGGAGTTTCACTGTGAAGGGTCTTTGAGAAGAGGAAGGAAAGGCATATACAGAGGGGAGCCTTCGTGGGCAAGACCAGGAGCAGGAGGCTTGACACAGAAGGGTGAGGCACCCTCAGATTCCATCTCCCACCGGCTCACAAATTCATGAAGCCTTCTGGATATCCAGGAGACAAAGTTGTCCCTCAAACTACTGAGCTTTGGTTGGCCAGACTGGTGAAACAGCGCCACCCACTGGTGGAGCCTGTGCCACGAGTCAGCAGCATGGCCCGAGAACAGGGACCAGAGGGAAGCTGCACTGGAGGGACAAGCTCTCCCCCTGCAGTCCAGGGGCTTGAAAACAGAAGCCTCGGGCAGCTTCTGGAAGGAAAAGTGTTCCCTGGCACCGAATAGCCTGAGTGGAGTAACTGGGCCTTGGAACGGTTCCTCCGACTCAGATCACAGTGCCATGGACTTATAGCATCGCTGCTATGAAAGTTTCTTAACATCTTCCTGCCTCAGTTTCCTCATGTGCAAGCCTGGAACGGTAATGATCTCTGCCTCTTGCCTTGTTCTGCATGAGTGTTTATAAACCATCTGCTACGGTATCCCACTGGCCATTACTGAATCTCAACTTACTGTACTAGGGCCAGCGAGATGGCTCAGAGTGGAAAGGTGATTGCTGCCAGGCCCGAGGACCGGAGTTTGAGTCTTGGGACCCACACAATGAAAGGAGAAAGCCAACCCCTGAACGTTGTCCTGTGACCACTGTTTGTGTGCTTTGGCACATGCACAGCCCTCTCTGCACAATAGCACTACATCATTTTTAAATGTTCTGTATCGTGATAAAATTATTTTTATGTGCATGTGCAAATGCACTTGGATGCTGTCCACTTTAAAAAACAATTAAAGATTTAATTTTCTTTTGTTTTTTGTGTGTTTTGTTTATCTGAGACAGGGTTTCTTTTTTTAAAATTGTTTTTATTGAGCTATATATTTTTCTTTGCTTTCCTCCCTTTTTCTCCCCTCCCCTTCTTTCCTCTTCCATGCTCCCAATTTACTCAGGAGATCTTGTATTTTTCTACTTCCCATGTACATTAGATCCATATATGTCTCTCTTAGGGTCCTCTTGGTTCTCTGGGATTGTGAATTACAGGCTGTTTTTTTTCTTTATGTCTAAAAGCCACTTATGAGTGAGTACGTATGATATTTGTCTTTCCGGGTCTGGGTTACCTCACTCAATATGATGTTTTCTAGATCCATCCATTTGCCTGCAAATTTCAAGATGTCATTATTTTTTTCTGCTGTGTAGTGCTCCATTGTATAAATGTACCACACTTTCTTTATCCATTCTTTGGTCAAGGGGCATTAGGTTGTTTCTAGGTTCTGGCTATGACAAACAAAGCTGCTATGAACATAGTTGAGCACATGTCCTTGTGGCACGATTGAGCATCCTTTGGATATATACCTAAAAGTGGTATTACTGGGTCTTGAGGTAGGTTGTTTCCTAATTTTCTGAGAAATTGCCATACTGATATCCAAAGGGGCTGTACCAGCTTGCATTCCCACCAGCAATGCAGAAGTGTTCCCTTTCCCCCATGACCTCTCCAGCATAAGTTGTCATCAGTGTTTTTGATCTTGGCCATTCTTACAGGTGTAAGATGGAATCTCAGAGTTGTTTTGATTTGCATTTCTCTGATGACTAAGGATGTTGAGCATTTCCTTAAGTGCCTTTCAGCCATTTTAGATTCCTCTTCGAGAAAGGGTTTCTTTGTAACTTTGGAACCTGTCCTGGAACTAGCTCTTGTAGACGGGGCTGGCCTTGAACTCACAGAGATCCGTCTGCCTCTGCCTCCTGAGTGCTGGGATTAGAGGTGTGCGCCACCACTGCCTGGCTTTAAAATTGTTTTTAACTAAGTGTATGGTGTGTGTCTGAGTATAGGTATGTCCACGTGAGTTCAGGTGCCTGCGGAGGCCAAAGGCATTGAGTCCCCAGAGCTGATGTTACAGGCAGTTGTGAGCTGCCCAGTGTGGGTGCTTGGAATCAAACTCGAGTCTTCTGGAAGAGCAGTACATATTTTTAATCACTGAGGCACCCTAAAGCCCCTCAGAACAATGTTAAAAAGACATCTTTGATTTTGTGTGTATGAATGTTTTGCCTGCATGTGTATATGTGCACCATGTGTGTGCGGCCTCAGAGTCCAGAAGAGGGAGTCTGATCCTGATCCCCTGGAACTGGAGTTATGGCTGTGAGCCGGGTGCTGGGAAATGAACCTGGGTCCTCTGTAAGAGCAATAAATACTCTTAACAATTGAGCCATCTCTCCAGCCCTCTGGCTACCTATTTTGAGACAGGGTCTGTCACTGGCTTGGAACTCGCAAGTAGGCTAGACTGGCTGGCCAGTGAACTTCAAGTGTCCCCCTATCTCTACCTCCCCCATTCTGGGATGCCAGATGCATGCTGCCACATCTGGCATTTTTACATGCGTGCTGGGGATTTGAACTCAGGTTCTCATGCTTGAACAGCGAGCACATTACCTGCTAAGCCATCTCTCCAGTCCTGTACTTGGATTCTGACCAGCAGCATCACTTAAGACATGGACTGGATGGAGTACCTCTGAGGTGCTCAGAGGCTGGGAGAGGGAGGGTCAGTGTGTGTCACAGTCTGTAGAAGGGGCTGTCCCACCCCAAGGAAAGCAGGGGCTTGAAACTAAACACTGGAGTGCTTATAAAACATAACTTGGAGGGCACACTCAAGAATTCCCACAAGCCAAGCTCTATTTCTGAAATCCAGTTTTAGAAACGGACGTGATTTGTGTGTTTTCCTGTCAACAGGATAGCTCCAGATGCTGCTACCAATTAATTCGTCATCTCTCCATTTGCCAACGGAGTCACACCCGTGTCAGTGGACTTAAGTGTTTGTGAAGTCATGTAGCCTTCTGTGAGAGGGCGATTGGTGCAGACATGTTTGGGGAGCGAGCCGAAGTGATGCACGTGAACCCGGACTTGTGATCTTTGACCACATAGGTGTTTTTTTCGAGGCAGGGTCCCACTGTGAATAGCCTAGGCTGGCCTCAGACAATGGCCCAGTCTCAGCCTCCCCAGGCACTGGGATCACAGGTGTGCACCATAACACACAACATAACTGGATTTCATTTTTAACCTTTCTTTGTGTGTGTGTATGTGTATACGTGTGTGTTCTTGAGTGTGCATACACGTACATGCATGTATGCACAGTGCACTTGCAGCGTCAGAGACTGGGAGTTGGTTCTCTACTTCCTGTATGAGTCTAGGGGATTAAATTCAGGCCACCAGCCTGGCAGGAAATACCTATTTACCCATCACACCTTTACACCAGCCCCCTCAACCTCACTTTGCGAAACTCCACCTGGAGCTCACGGATTTGGGTAGACCGGTTGGCCAGCAAGCCTCGGGAATTCTCCTGTCTCCTCTGAGAGCTGGGATCATGAGCAACACGGGGCTTTTGAATGTGGCTTCTGCAGATCAAACTCATATCTTGTATGTGCAAGGCAAGCACTTTACCGACAAGGCTGTTCCTTCCCTCAGCCCTGCTTTTCACCTCCTTCATGTGTGCATTTGCTGAGGGCGAGCACCTGTTGTGACCACAGTACAACCCCAGGATGACTCAAGAATTTAAGAGATTTCCCCACAACAAGTAGATGTATTTGGAGAGCTAGAGAAAGGAAGGGATGAGTGGGTTCTGCGGTACACGCCTGGGTGAGTGTCTTAGTTAGGGTTACTACTGCTGCTGCAAAACACCGCGACCAAAAAGCAAGTTGGGAAGGAAGGGGTTCATTGGAGGAAGTCAGAACAGGAACTCAAGCAGGGCTGGGACCTGGAGGCAGGAGCTGATGCAGAGGCCACGGAGCAAGCTCACTGGCTTGCTTCCCGTAGCTTACTCAGCCTGCTTTCTTAGAGAACCCAGGACCAGCAGCCTAGGGATGGCTCCACCCGCCATGGGCTGGGCCCTCCTGCATTGATCACTAAATGAGAAAACGCCTTACAGCTGGATCTCATCAAGTCATTTCCCCAACGGAGGCTCCTTCCCCTGATGACTCCAGCTTGTGTCAAGTTGACACACAAAACCCAGCCAGTACAATGAGCTATCCAGATACTCAGGGGCAGAGACCAAAAGATTGTGTGTTCAAGGCTTACCTGGGAAGATACAGAATATGTTCAAGGCCAGGCCAGCCTAGGCAACTTAGTAAGACCTTGTTTTAAACAGAGGGCTGAGGGTGTTTAGTGGGAGAGCACCGACCTAGAATCCCCAGTGAGGGGCCAGGGCGTGGCTCAGTGGTAGAGCACCTGCCTAGAATCCCCCAGTGAGGGGCTGGGGTGTGGCCCAGTGTTAAGCACCTGCCTAGAATCCCCCAGTGAGGGGCTGGGGTGTGGCTCAGTGGTAGAGCCCCTGCCTAGAAGCCCCCAGTGAGGGGCTGGGGTGTGACTCAGTGGTAGAGCTCCTGCCTAGAATCCCCCAGTGAGGGGCTGGGGTGTGGCTCAGTGTTAAGCACCTGCCTAGAATCCCCCAGTGAGGGGCTGGGATGGGGTGAGGATGAGGGCTTATCTCAAGGTGTTAGAGTGCCTGCCTAGCATCCTCTAATGTGGGGTTTTGAGAAAGCAGAGTGGTCTGGAAGAGTCTCTGATCCCTGCCTGGTTTCCAGGGCTGGTGATTTGTCTAGAACCACAGAGTCCGTGAACACAAAGCTGAGGTGACAGTGTCCACTGTCCTGGTGCCTCCTGAACTCTAAGCAGGCACAGTATGTTCACAGCCAGTCTGGGGTGGATAGGAGGAGTGCGTCCCCACTGACCTCGTCCTTGTGTTACTTACAGAACTCTCATCAGACCGACCTACCGGGTTTCCTACCGCACGGTGACTGCGCTGGAGTGGAGGTGTTGCCCTGGGTTTACCGGGAGCAACTGTGAAGAGGGTAAGTAGGGGATGGGGGTCCTAGTCATCTAGGCTGGAGGGGCTGTGATGTTTCCGTTCTCATCCCCAACTGCCCTGTGCCAGCTGCTCCCCTTTCTATGGACTCTGAGAATGCAGTTCTTTATTTTCCTAAAGATCCCTGAGCGTGGGTCACGACTTGGGTTCCTATTTGCCTTGGTTGACTGGGTGATGGGGGAGCCTTATGAAGTGGCAGCTTGTTTCTTCTCCTTCTGGCTCTGACACTCAGAACTGGGGCAGGTACTACTAGTTGTTTGTGTCCAAACAAATACAGATAAAGTTTCACTGAATACAACCAGTCAGATGCCAGGGTGCCAAGCTGTGCCTGGCTTCCCTCTGTTTCAGAGGAAAGATGGACGGGCCAGGCTCAGTCCTTCCTTCTCAATGCCTCAGGGTCCTGGCATAGCCTGACTCTGGTGCCCACATGTGTAATGACTCTTTCTCTGTACCACCAGCTCCAAATAACGACACAGAGACTTATAATTAATTATGAAAGCATGTCCTTTGCTTAGGCTTCTCCCACTAGTTCTTATAACTCACATTGACCCATTTATTTTAATCTATGTTCTGCCGCGTAGCTCATTACCTCATCCTCCATACCGCTTCCTCCTCTATGTCTGGCTGGTGACTCCACCTTCTTCCCAGAGTTCTCTTTCTGCCCAGAAGTCCCGCCTATACCTCCTGGCTAGCCATTGGCTGTTCAGCATTATATTACACCAATCACAGCAGTACATTTTCACATAGTGTACAAATATCCCACAACACACAGGGCTAGAAATATATATATTATATATATAATATACATTATATATTATCTATAATAAATGTGTATAATTACATATATCATACACACAAAAGACTATTGTAGGTACACATGGCTGTGTGCATATTGTGAAGGTCAGAAGTCGACCCTGGAACCATCAACCTCATTATTCTGAGACAAGGTTCCTCACTGGGACCTGGGGCTCACTGATTAAGGTAGGCTGGTTGGTTGGGCAAATGGGTCACAGGGACACCCCAGTCCCCAGCTCCCCAGTGTGGAGATGGCAGCCAGTGCAAGCAGCACACCCAGCTTAGTGGTCCTCAGGCCAAGGCTTTACCGTGGGATCCCTCCAGCCTGTCAAGTGTGTGTTTGACATTTTAAATTTATGATGAATATATTTGGGCGCTGTCCTGTCTGTCCTGTTATAAGTCAAAAAGCACCTATTTATGCTCAGTGTTGAAGTGTAGAAACGCCTAGAATGCGTTTCTTTCAAAGTAGCCTCGAGTCTTCCTTTGGCAAAAAATTAAAATAGAACCAAAAAGCGGCAACAACAGCAAACCTTGAGACCTTTTCTGTGCTTACAGAACAATCATTCAAGGCCATGCCTTCTTGTGGACAGGCAGTCTTCTATAATACTGATTTCAGTGGTTTGGGGAGACGGGAGCACACATCATCTATAACTGAACTCCTATTTTAAGATAGTTGAGTTATTTCCAATTTTTTCATGGCATTCCTATAAACATCTCTCTCTTTCTCTCTCTCTCTCTCTCTCTCTCTCTCTCTCTCTCTCTCTCTTTCTCTCTCTCCATATGTAAGTGGGGTGCATTTGCATTGCCAGTGTGTGGGTGTGGAGGTCTAAAGAGGGCACTGGGCACCCTCTACCACTCTCTTACCTTAAAACATTATTTTTTTTAGATTTTTCTTTAATGTGTATGCTGTTTTGTTTGAATGCATGTCTGGGCATTGTGTGCATACTCGGTGCCCACAGAGGCCAGGAAAGGGCGGCAGATCCTCTAGAACTGGAGTTCTAGATGCTGGGGAGCTGACATGTGGTTTCTGGGAATTGAACCCAGGTCCTCTGCAAGAGCAGCAGTGCTCTTACCTGCCGAGCCATCTCTCCAGCCCTTTCCACCTGCTCTTTTGAGGCAGGGTCTCTCCCTGAATCTGAAGTTCATCTCATGTGTTCTTGGCTTGGTTTGACCAGAAGGCTACGAGCTCCAGCTATCTTTCTGTCTTGTGCTGTTATGTATTTATTTGTTTGCTGGCTTGGGGTTCAATGAGTTTCATTAAGGTTGCTTACAAGAACATAGGGGATACTTATAGGGGCATGGACAACTCACTAGTGGCTACAACACAGAAGAAAATGCCTCTCCTTCCCCCAGCAACCACTCACTGCCTAGAGATCTTTATGGAGGGGTGGAGCCTCCCGAGTCCCTCCCTCCTCTGGGATGGGGTCTTGATGGGCCCAGTCTAGAGTGGGTCTCTCAGGCAGTCACACCTGGCTGCTGCTGAGAGTCTGAGTCCTAATGCTGTGTCATGCCTACAAGACAGAATTCTGGGACGCTTCCCACCTCCCTCCAACTTTTTCTTTCTTTCTGTCCCTACCCCTGTGGTGTTCCCTGAGCCTTGGAGGGGGTGACACAGTTGATTCTAAATTGAGACAATATTGGCATAGTTCTGGAGTCTACCTAGTGCCCACCAGTAGATGAGCAGAGGGAGATGTGCCTGTGTGCACAGTAGATGAATGGATGGAGATGTGCCTGTGTGCACAGTAGATGAATGGATGGAGATGTCCCTGTAAACACAGGGACTTTTATTGAGCCACAAAGGAGAATAAAATGGTGTCATTTTTCAGGAACTGACTGGGGAGCAGAAGTTCATGTTGAGCAAAACCAGCCAGGCTCTGAGGGACAATTGCTCTGTGCTTCCTCTCACATCCAAAATCTAGCTGACATGGTGTGTGTGTGCGTAAGCCAGAGGTTGATGCCAGGGGTCCTCCCCAAGTTTTCTCCACCTTATTTTCTGAGCCAGGGTCTGTCGCTGAACCTGCAGCTCATTGTTTCTGTTAGATTTACCGCCCAGTGAGCCCCCATCCCTGTCTCTGCTTCTCCAGTGATGGGATTTCAGGCACATTACTATACACACCTCTTACGTGTAGTGCTATTTCATTTGTATTTTAATAAATAAAACTTACCTGAAGATCAGAGAGTAAAACAGCCACACTGGTGAACCATACAGACCAGGCAGTAGTGGCACACACCTTTAATCCCAGTAGCCACACCAGTTCACCATAGAAACCAGGCAGTGTGTGCTGCATGCCTTTAATCCCAGCCCTAGAGAGGAATATACGATGGGAGGGGACAGCTCTCAGACACAGTCTCATTCTGAGATTCCTGGAGGCAGGATCGCCATTTCAGACTGAGGTAGAGGTAAGAGCCAGTGGCTGGCTGCTTTGCTTTCCTGGTCTTCAGGCTGAACCCCAATATCCGTCTCTGGATTTTTATCATTCATGCTACATTTGGCACCTAGTGTTTGGGGTATGATTTCATTAAAAAAAAAACTTTGCTTGAATCGTTTTAGTCACTGGCATAGGCCAGAGCCATGGGTAAGGCTCACCAGGCTTTCTTTTCTCTTTTCCCCAAACCTCTCAATGGCCTGTGAGTTTTTCAGACAACCAGCTCTCTCTCCACGGTGAGCTGAGGGCTCTCCCTGAACCCCTTCATGGGCTGCTGCCAAACTAGGTAGCTACCCTGAAATCCAGTCAGGCCTTTACTGTTCTACACAGCATCAATCAGCCACACATCTTCATCAACATTTTTGGCAGATTTGGTGAGACAATGGGGAATTCTTAAGGGGAGGAATAGTTGAGAGAGTTTTTTCCCACATTAAAAAATGAGAAAAAAACATTATAATGGAGGGATTTGGGTCTCTGCATGATAATATGCTAGACAGTTTGAAAGTGGATTGATTAAATGAGAGGATATCTAATTTGGATGAGATTTATGTAATGTCAATTGAAAATATTATCAGCTTCATCATTTTTGTCTTATCACTAAAAAAGTTGGTTAATCTGGGTGCTAAGATACAGGCTTTAGAAAAACTTAGTAAAACAGATCCCAGAAGTATTCAAATCCAGACAGAGGAATTTAATGGAGACCCAGTTTCAGCATTGCATTATAAGAATAGAGATGAACAGCCTAAGGTTTTCAGACAACCAACCATAATATATCCTGTAACCTTACAAGAATTATCAAATGACAGGGGCTTTGTTACAGCTAACTGGACTCCTGTGCCAGTGTTAGATTTAAGGAGATTCAAGGAAGCAATAGTCTCATGAGGCATGCATTCACCTTTTGTGAAGCAAATGTTAAAACTCTGGCAGTTTGTGGTAGAATTATCCCTAACAACTGGATAGAGTTGGTTAAAGCTGTTTTAGAGCCTGGTCCATGATTACAGTGGAGTGCCTGGTTCAGAGAAGAGGCTAAGACTATTGAATAACAGAGTAAAGACAGAGGTAGGGAAATCTCCCAAGATCAAACTCTTGGAGAAGGAGATTATATTACCATAGAAAGGCAAGCTGTATATGATGACCACACCCTGGATTTATGCCACACAGCAGCTTTGAATACTTGGCACAGAACTGGAGAAATAGGAAAGAAAAATTGAGTCATTTACTAAAGTTATACAGGGCCCAAAGGAAGCCTTTATGGATTTCTTACAAAGATTGACTTCAGCAGTAAATTGAATAATATCAAATTTAGAAACTAGGCAAATAGGAATTGAATCTCTGGCTTTTGAAAATGTCAATTTTCTATGCAAAAAGGATAATTAGGCTGGTAAAGGCAAAGTCAGTACCTTTGGAGGAATGGGTTCAAGATACAATTAATACTGAATCTCATGACCGTGACGATGCATGGGTAGAGAGGTAATTTCCAGAGGTTTGAGGAAAATTTGAAATGTCAAGTGTTATAACTGTGGTAAGCAAGGTCACCATAAAAGGGATTGTAGACAGGGCTCTCCTAGAAACAATGCTTTTTCTAAGAATAGTCCGTTCAGAACACCCCTCCTTTCTGGATTATGTGGAAGGTGTAGCAGAGGCAGGTATTGGACTAATGAATGTAGGTCAACAAGGAATATTCATGGTACTCTTTTGCCATCGGGAAACTCCATGAGAGGCCTCTCGCAGGCCCCTAGACCAAATCCAGTTCAGTTGTTTCCTGCCGTAGGAGAGGAAACTCCTTCCCAGAGCAATATGACTAGTGTAAGAAACCGTACTGTTATAGAAGATAAAACAAAAACTTCAGGAGAAACCATAAAGTGAGTATTTTGGCAAACTTTATACATGAACAAAGACCAAAATTAAAAATATGAATAAATGTCATTGTCATGAAGGTCTGGTAGACACAGGTGTGGATGTAACAATAATTTCATCAGAATCTTAGCATTCAATTTGATCCCTTCAGGATGTAAATGTTCAATTTTTAGGGATTTGAAATTTATCTCAGGTAAAGCAGAGTGCAAGATTGGTCAAATGTAAAGCCTGAGACAGAGGGGGCTGGAGAGATGGCTCAGAGGTTAAGAGCATTGCCTGCTCTTCCAAAGGTCCCAGCAACCACATGATGGCTCACAACCATCTGTAATGGGGTCTGGTGCCCTCTTCTGGCCTATAGGCATACACACAGACAGAATATTGTATACATAATAAATAAATAAATATTAAAAAAACTGAGACAGATATTAAAGCCATATGTAGCTAACATAGCAATGAATTTGTGGGGTCATGATTTGTTACAGCAATGGAATACTTAGATTATCATCCCCCAATCTTAAAAACAAACCATAAATTAATGTATGTTTTTGGGAAAACTATTAGAAGGATTTATAAAGAGCAGTCACTGACCATTCAGGTTGTACAAGAACAGGGCACAACAGCTGCTGGTATTCCAAAGGCACCAACAGCCTTACCTTTAAAATGGTCGACAGACAAACCTGTATGGTTTGTACACCGGCCTTTAACAACAGAGAAACTGCAGGCTTTAGAACAGCTGGTACAGGAGCAGCTACATGCTCAGCATATTGAAGAATCAACCAGCCCTTGGAAGTCTCCTGAATTTGGTTTTAAAAAGAAATCTGGAGAATGGTAACAGATCTAAGAGCTGTTAATAAGGTGATTCAGCCAATGGGCTCTCTAAAGTCTGGCATTCCTTTGCCTTCTCAATTGCCTAAATGGTGTCCTCTTATAGTTATTGATTTAAAAGATAGTTTCTTCGTTATACCTTTACAAAAAAAGAAGACAGAGAAAAATTTTCCTTCACAGTGCCCTCTTATAATAAATCTCAGCCTGCTAAGAGATGCCAATAGAAGATTCTCCCACATGGAATGTTAAATAGCCCCACGCTGTGCCAATATTTTGTAAGTTAGCCATTGGAAATGATACATAAACAATTTCCTGAATCTATAGTTTACCATTACATGGATGACATTTTGCTATCTTATTCAAATGTAGATACTTTAGAAAAAATGTTTGAAGAAGTAAAGAAAAATTTGCCTTGTTGGGGATTACAGATTGCTCCTGTAAAAATACAAAGAGGAGATTCTATTAATTATTTAGACTATAAAATAGGTTTGCAAAAAATTAGACCCCAAAAGATGCAAATTAGAAGAGATCGACGGCCTACTCTAATGACTTCCAAAGATTGCTAGGAGACATTTCTTGTCTATAGTGCACTACTGGGATAGGTCCTGATGTCCTGATTAATTTAAACAAAACCTTAGATGGTGACAAGGACTTAAATAGTCCCAGAAAATTATCAGCTGAAGCTGAGAGAGAATTGACTTTGAAGAGAAATTACAGAAGGCACAGGTGGATCATGTGGATCCGAATTTTAACTGCATTTTGGTCATATTACCCTCCAAACATTCCCCCACAGGAATTTTAATACAGAGGGAAGATATTATCTTAGAATGGACCTTTTTACCACATAAACTGAGTAAAAAATTAAATATTATAAACTTATGTGGGATTGAGAACCATTGCTCTCAGTCCACCATCTGACCCTATTTCCCAAAAGGACACTTCTTTCCTTCAGTGTTTAAAATATTACCCATAGCTGGGTGGTGGTGGTACACACCTTTAATCCCAGCACTCAGGAGGCAGAGGCAGGCGGATGTCTGTCAATATAGGCCAGCCTGGTCTACATGCGCTAGTTCCAGGACAGGCTCCAAAGCTACAGAGAAACCCTGTCTCGAAAAAAAATCAAATAAATAAATACATAAAATAAAATATTAAAAAAAAACTTATGTGGGAAAGGTCTCTGAGTTAACTCTAAAAGAAAAACATCTGTCAATTATGTTTTAAATAAACGCTGATTGGTCAGTATCCAGACAGGAAGTAGAGGCAGGACAATAAGAACAGGAGAATTCTAGGAAGGAGGAAGCCCATTCCTCCCCACTCCTGCCCAGACCACCGAAGAAGCAGGATGTGACCTGCCCCGCTGAAAAGGTACCGAGCCATGTGGCTAACATAGATAAGGATAATGTGTTAATATAAGCTACAAGAGCTAATAAGAAGCCTGAGCTAATGGGTCAATCAGTTTTATATCTTATGGAGACCTCTGTGTGATTTTCTCTGGGACTAAATGGCTGGGGGACTGGGCAGGACAGAAACCCCGACAAGCCGGCCCTCATGTTACAGAACGGTGCCCACGTGGATAACTGTATCCACAGAAAGCCTGAGAATGCTTGGGAAAGTATAGAGTAAAGCATGTTTTCTTGGTAGCAGCAATTTCTCGGGGCTGCTCTGCTTGCTAGAGGCAAGCAAGTGCTCTCATCTAAGAGAGGCTTCCTGACTCAGCTTTAGCTGCAAAACCCTGCAGCTCTTTAATAGGTCCTGCCACGAAACACAAAGCTACAGAGAAACCCTGTCTTAAAAAACCAAAACCAAAAAAAAAAAAAAAAAAAAAAAAAAAGGATTGGCTTTGCACTGGAAACTGCTCAGAATGATTTCTAGATTGAATCGTTTAGCTGAGATGATCCAGCCTCACAGATTCCTCTAGCCAGGGCTTGAGACAAGCCCTGAACTTTCCCATTACACAGAGACTGCACAACAAATGATACAGCTGCCTCTCCCAGGACTTGACAATTAACCCAAACTTTTCTTTTCAGGATCCCCTAAAGATACCAGCACCCCCAGACAGCCAAAAGTAAATTTAAGAATACAATGCCTGTATTCCCAAGAGGTGGTGTGGGTGGTTTTTGGTTGTTCAATGGGTTATGTGTATTTGTCATTGTTTAGGGGGTTGGTTACAAGTTGTTATTGGTAATAGTCAGGAAAAAAGCTAAACAAAGGAAAATTAGATTCAAGGTTCTTGTTTTGAAAAGTAAAAAGGGAGAATATAGATATGATAAGATAAAAAGGTAGAATATTGAGTCTACTTTTAAAAAGCAACTATTAGTTTTATATTGGATTGGATTTATATATATTGATACAAATTTGAGATCAATTTTGTTAGAACATACTGTACATACATTTCTACTCTTAAAGGTATTGTACCTATACAGCTCATTTAACAATGTAATGCAAATTTCTAGTCCTTGAAAATTATTATTACTAACATTGAGGATAAGGAAATACAGGTTAGTAGTTAATCTCTTATTATAAACGAACTTGTAGTCACATTAGGGATGTTTTAAGGTCAAACAAAGATACGTTTTAGATAGACAGGTCATCTTCAAACCCTTCAGAGTTCTACAGAATATGGCATTTAAGATGTTTAAATAACATAGGTTCTTTTTTATTTTTTTATTACAATGAGACATGTGTGCTCCTGGCAGCACCAATCTACTTCAGAGAAGATGATGGGCATCAAAGAAACTCCACATGAAGTTTACTTTCTTTGTGGCAAAAGTAAGCCATTGGGTAAAAAAATGCCCCTGCCTCAACTGCTGACAGTATGCTGTCCTAACTGGACAAGCAGGACACAAGAGAGTGACTTCCAAACCTTGCATAGACAAGGTGAGGACGGTCCTTCAAAAACCCTGCCTCATAGAAAAGTCTGTCAGATATTCTAGACCTGTAGGCTGAATGAAGAAGGATGCCCCAATGCTGTAGAGGAACTTTGGGTGACTGTCCAGGCAGCCAGATGTTTCTACCATTTTCTTCACAATTTTTGGAAGTCGATTGCTTGTACTTCCTGCTTACTCAGTTAATATTATTTCCTTCTTGAGTCTCTGAGGGAGTTGAAGACTAGATAGTTATAGTTTTCCTTGTTTACCTGACGCAGAAAGCAAGTTATGATAGAAAGTAAATTAGGTACAAGACTTTGGACTCACCAAGATAGGATAGATAAGGAGTATTTTCTCTGAATTTGTCAAATGCAAATGGACTAGACATTGTTGATATATTTATTGCCTATATATATTGTATGCAGTCATTGTACTTATTGTATATAGTTTTCTTAGATTAGTTATAACCTTTTTTATTTGAGACAAAAAAGGGGAAATGTTGTGATATTTCATTTGTATTTTAATAAATGAAGCTTGCAGGAAGATCAGAGACTAAAGCAGCCACGCTGACCAGCCTTACAGACCAGGCAGTGGTGGCACACACCTTTAATCCCAGTAGCCACACTAGTTAGCCATAGAAGCCGGGCGGTAGTGATGCACACCTTTAATCCCAGCACTGCAGGGGAATATAAGATGGGAGGAGGCAGGTCTCAGGCTCAGTCTCATTCAGTTGATTCACGGAGGCAGGATCACCATTTCGGTCTGAGGTAGAGGCTCTCCCTCCCCCACCTCCACAAATGGCAGTGCCGGTAGCTTGTCCTACACAGAAGGACTATTTCTGGGTAAAAAAGGCCTGAAGTCTGTGCTTATTTACCAGAAGACTCTCTTGATCCTGCCGGAAGATCAACTAACTACCTTAGGCAGGGGCATCTAATCCTGGTCAATCCTCAATAGCCCAAAGACCCCCAACCCTGTCAATATAATAAAATTTGCTTACTTTCCCCAATTTTGCTCTTCTGTCTCCTCATTCCTTGATCCCCAATAAACCTTTCTTTCTACCATGAAATTGTCTAGCTCAGACCACTGTGCCTTTGTAGCTGGTTGCTTTCCTTTTCTGGTCTTCAGGTTGAACCCCAATATCTGTCTCTGGGTTTTTATTATTTGTGCTACACTTGCATGGGTGCTGGGGATCCAACATGGGTCCTCATGCATGTGCAGCAAACACTTCACAGGCTGAGCCATACCCCTAACCCTAAAAGACATTTTTTAAATTTTCTGACTTGTGCTGAACTTAGATGCTGATTTCTGTCAAAGCCAAGTGCAGGAGGCAGCGTTGAACACAAGTATGGTTCTAGTCTTTCTTGTTTAGGTCTGGTTTAAGAGTATTTCCATAGGGTTGGCGACATGGATCTGCAGTTAAGGGCAGTTGCTGTTCTTGCAGAGGACTGGAGTGACTCTCAACTGCCTATAACTCCAGCTCCGAGACATCTGATGCCTCTGGCCTCTTTGAGAACTCATACAACACATGTTGCACACACCCCCCACATGCATGTATATATAAATATACATCTCTTTAAAATACATGTATATTAATAATATATACATGTATATAACACATATGCGTATATGTGTGCGTATAGTTAGTTTTTAAAATATATACATGTAATTTTTTTCCATGATATTTATTGAGCTCTACATTTTTCTCTGCTCCCCTCCCTGCCCCTCCCCTCCCTCCTTCAACTCTCCCCCAAGGTCCCCATGCTCCCAATTTACTTAGGAGATCTTGTCTTTTTATACTTTCTACTTCCCATGTAGATTAGATCTATGTAAGTCTCTCTTAGTGTCTGCATTGTTGTCTAGGTTCTCTGGGATTGTAGTTTGTAGGCTGGCTTTCTTTGCTTTATGTTTAAAAACCACCTATGAGTGAGTACATGTGATAATTGTCTTTCTGTGTCTGGGTTACTTCACTCAAAATAATGCTTTCTAATTCCATCCATTTTCCTGCAAAATTCAAGTTGTCATTTTTTTCTGCTGTGTAGTACTCCATTGTGTAAATGTACCACATTTTTTAAATCCATTCTTCAATCGAGGGGCATTTAGGTTGATTCCAGTTTTTGGCTATGACAAACAAAGCTGCTATGAACATAGTTGAGCACATGTCCTTGTGGCACAATTGAGCATCCTTTGGCTATAGACCCAAAAGTGGTATTACTGGGTCTTGAGGAAGGTTGTTTCCTAATTTTCTGAGAAATCGCCACACTGACATCCAAAGGGGTTATACCAGCTTGCATTCCCACCAGCAATGCAGCAGTGTCCCCTTTTCCCACAATCTCTCCAGCATAAGTTGTCATCAGTGTTTTTGATCTTGGCCATTCTTACAGGTGTAAGACATATATATATATGGACATGGGATTTAATATATATTAAATTTAATATATAAAATCAAATATGTATATTATATATATAAATAAATTTAATCTCGTGTCCTACTAACAGGTGCCCCTCCCTTGCCTTGCATGTGATACAGTTTAGAGAGACCTTCCAGCCTAGCGCCACCTATGGCCATTGCACAGCTGTGGGAACTGGAGCTCTTAGGTGGAAAAGCAAGTCCGTCAGGTCACCTGGCTAATGACTGTCCAGTACAGAGCTGGAACTCGGTGCAGTAGGAAGTCTTACAATTTGTGGTTACCACCTACTGGGGTGTGGCCTCTTATTCTATGTATGATATGCAGAGCCTGCATCAGCCCTCTTTTCCGGCCTCTCCCTCTGTTCCTAAATAAATGACCGTCTATGTCTCAATTCTGAGCTAGTGTGGGATTTCTTTTAAGCGACTATCTTTAACTCAGCTTTCTTTTCGCTGCCTGGAATTTTGAAGGTATAGGGAAATCTCCCCAAAGCCATCCTAGCCGAAGCCTGGACCTGGCCTTCCGCGGTATCCACAGTGACACTGCTCCTAGCGACTCCACAGCCAGATCAGTCCTATCTTAGGTGCTTGTCATAGTTTGAGGAAGTGTCCCCCACAGGCTCACGTGTTTTGATGCATGATTCCCAGCTGGTGGCACTGTGTTTGAAGATTGTGGGACCTTTAGGAGGTGGAGACTTGATGAAGGAAGTGAATCATGGGGGTGGGGGTCAGGTGGGGTGGGCTTGAGGGTTTGTTGTAAAATTTTTCTCCCTAATGGGGAGACTAAGCAATGTCTACCCCCTGCCTTGTGAGGTGTCAATAACAAAGTAAAGTTCCATTCCACCAAAGTTCATTGTGGGGAACCAATGAGTTTGCTGAGTTTACTTACAGATCATGAATGAGAGAGAGGTCAGAGGTTAGAGCATGGGTAACCCTAAAGCAGTTTTACTGGAAGGTCTGCCCAGTGTGGATGGCGATTTCCAAGCCTATGTACCCTAGCCCCTTCCCTGAGTCTCCCATGGTCACATGAAATTAGGGCATAATGTCTGGGGGGAGTGACCGGATACTCAGACGAAGGTCCAATGGCTCTCCCCACCATATTGTTCTTTGTGTAATGTCAGCAACAATCCCAGCTGTGATGAACTTTGCAAGCCAATGGTCCTGTAAAGAAGGTGGTTGTTTGCTCTGAGATAGTGCAATGCAACGAGTTTACAGCCCACTTCCTGCCTGCTCTCTGCTTCCTGTTCCCCTAAGATGGGCGGAGGCAGGGATTCCTAGCTGCATATTCTCCAACCACCATGGAGTCTCTTGCCGCTGTGCCTTCCTCTCCTCCAGCGACTGTCACTGGAAACCATGTTGCAGGGAGGCGGCTTGTTCTTCCCTGCCGCCTAGCTTAGACCCGAAATAATCACACAGAAACTGTATTATTTGCACTACTGTTTGGCCAATAGCTCAAGTGTATTTCTGGCTAATTCATATCCTAAACTAACCCGTCTCTATTAATCTGTGTATCGCCACGTGGGCTTACTGGCTAGAGTTCCAGAATGTCTGTCTCTGATGGCAGCACCATGGCATCTCTCTGACTCCGCCTTCTTTTTTCCATGCTATAGGCCAAGCAGTTTCTTTATTCATAAACCAATAAAATCAACACATAGACAAAAGGACCACCCACACCAGACCTCTCCTTTCCTAAAGAGCTTCTTGTCAGGTATTTGGTCAGGGCAATCAGAAAAGTAACTGACAGAGTGTGGGAGGGATTTGTAAAACTTGTAAGGAGTAACAAGTTGAAGGACTCAACCAGCAGGAGGTAAATTCAACCAGCAGGAGGTAAATTGAACCTAAGTGTGGAATTGTTCCTTTTTTTTTCTTTCTTTGTTTCCAGCTGGAAATAAACCTGGGACCCGCAGGAAACAAGTCCCCAGGGTCCCTTTAGGGGCAAGGAAAGCCTGGGGCAGAGGGGTTTAGCTAGTGCATTCAAGCATGGAGCTGATTGATTTGAGTCCAAATGAGGTTGCCCTTTCACCCCGCTTATACTCTGTGTGTATGAGCCTGTTTATATTTTGAATGGCAGAGGGTTCAAAGCGAGAAGGAATTCTCCTGGGAGGGGCTGAGGCCACCCCTGCCAATCTGCAGAGCTCAGCGTTTTAGGAAAATGGTTCCCAGTGAATCTAGGAGGTCTTTATGGCTGCCATTGAAGTGGGACGTGAGCAAATGTGGCCCCTTATTAAAATGTATGGCAGATGTAGGGGCTTCCAGGCACCGTGTTGGACGCATGTGTCACAATGACATCCCAGATGCACCTGGGCAGCTGAGTGGAGGACTTGGGGCCGGGAAAGAACTGTATGTTTGAAACACTGCGGAAGCCACAAGGGATAGAGATTGGTGGGGAGGGTTTTCGAAACACCAGGCTTGGCCCTATGGCTTCTACTTATTTGCACAGGACCCTATTTCCTGGATATTGCCATACATCTTTTTAAAAAAATCATATCTCTTTCCCTCTAGTTCCTTCCCATTAGTGTTTTTTACCATCAAGAGAAGAATCTTCAGAGCTGGGGGGTGTGGCTCAGTGGTAGAGCCCCTGCCTAGAATCCCCCAGTGAGGGGTGTGACTAGGCCTGGAGCTCTGTCCCCAGTGCCTCAAACTCAAACTACAAAAATCAGATAGACTCTCCATCACCTTTTGTACTGCCTCATCTTTGGCTCTCTGCCTTTTGTGAGCCTGTCCTGCCTTCCCGGACTCAGGCCCTGGTCCTCCAGAATCTTTTCCAACTCATGAGGCCAGTCTCTGCCTCATTTTCTGTCTCGGTTATATCTTTAGGATTTTAACTTCTGGATGTGACCAATCGGCAACATAGAGAGTTGATTTCCTTCAGAAGAATTTTCTCCTCACAGCTCGTGAGAGCAGGAACACCGTGATACCATTCTAGGACCACCATGCAAGAAACACTGGTTCTTCCTAATGAGGCTGATGGGAGAGCCTAGACCAGAGCTGTTTGCGGACTTTTGCAGGGAACACAAGACAGGAAGGATATACTGTTGGGTGTCAGCTCTCTGTGTTGTTGGTACTGTTTGGGACTGACTCTTGGAGCCTGGTACCTGGTGCTGAGGTGGGAGAAGTATTGACGTGCTGTGTGGGAGAGAAGAGAGTGATGCTTTGTCCTCCTCAGAGAGTTGGTTTCTATCTTTAAGAATTAGCTAGCCCCAAGAGACAGTCTGTTTCCAGGTCTCTGTGATCTCCACGCTCCACCAAGACAACAGAGCTACATAAGCCACAGAAAATAGAAAACGTTAGGTGGGGGGATGGAGAGATGGCTCAGTGGGTAACAGTGCTTGCTTCTCTTGCAGAAGACCTGGGTCCGGTTCCCAGCACCCCCATGGTGGCTCACCACCATCTGTAACTCAAGTTCCAGGGTATGCAGGGACCACTTCTGGCTCCCTTGGGCACTGCATTCATGCGGTGCACTTAAATATATGCAGGCAAAGCATATATACACGTAAAAGAAAAATAAATCTTCAGAAAAAGACACCACTTAGCTTAAAAGAAACGAAGGAAAAGCAACGCTAGGCTGAAGAAAGCGGTGAGCAGGTAAAGCACCTTCTCCTCACAAGCACAAGGACCTGAGTTCAATCCTCAGCACTCACACAAAAACAAAAACCAACTGAACGACAAAGAACAGGCATGATTGAGCAGGGTGGGGAGACGGGACACAAAAGGACCCCTGGGTGTCACTGGCCAGTGAGCCTAGACCGCTTGGTGAGTTCCAGGCCAGCTCAAGGGCGTATCTCGTAGAGAACAAGAGCAGCGAAAAGCTCAAGGTGAACTACACCCAAGGCGCTGGAGGAATGGGCGCCCACGCTTGCCCTCTGGCCTCCAGATGCGTGCTTACACGTGACGGCTGTTCAGAGTCTTCCTGCGGGAGGAGCCCCCTTGTAGGATGGCTCCTTCTGTTAACTTGCAAGGGTTAGGATGAAGGGCTAGAGTCTTGAATGAGTGAATGAATCAATGAATGAATGATGCCACAAAGTCAGCTTTCGCACGCACAAGGTGATGAATTACCTGCTGCCCTTGTTGCTCATAGCAACAATTTAGAGAGAAGTGGTTTTACTCCAGCCCTTGGTTCAAGGGATAAAGTCTGTCCTAGTCGGGAAGGTGTGCCGATTCTGTCTGTGATAGATCTGCAGAGGTAGCTCCAGCCATAAACAGGGCCTGTGTATAAACCTGAAGCCCCCCACCCCCACTGATGATCTACCCTGAAAACAGAGGCCCCACTTCTTAAATGTCCCATGATGCCCCAGAAGCGCATCACCACCTGGGAGCCAAATCTTCAAACACTGAGCCTGTGGGGACATCTCACATTTAGGTGATGATGAGAAGCCTGAAGGAAGGGGTGTCCCCTGATCTCATCTATAGGGGAGCAGCTGTTGTTTCAGAAGACGTTGGGGGCGGGCACATATTGATAATAACTCAGCGGGTAATGTTCTCCCCGCATGCATGAAACCAGCGGCACACCACGTAAGCCAGACACAGTGGCCTTTGCCTCTAACCCCAGGCGGCAGGATGATGGGGATTTCAGAGTCATCCTCAGTTACATGGTGAGGCTGAGGCCAGCCTCAGCTACATGAGACCCCGTTTGAAAAACAAAAACCCAAACCGAAACAAAAAGGAACAACCCTAAGAAATGTTGATATTTTTTATGTGAGGTCCTGCTGAGGTCACTGGGAAGTCGAGGCTGGTGACCAAAGAGCCATTGCTGCTGGCCCACGTGAAGGGGACATTTCACAGGATCTGACTAATGCCACTTATTGCATGTGCGTGCATGCATGTATACATATGTGTGTTGCCCGTGTGTGTGTACATTTGGATATGGAGACACTGATTGTCATTCCTTGGGTGACACTCACCTTGTTTGCATATGTGTGGTGTATTGACATGCCCAGGTGAGTGTGTGTATACGTGCATGCATGTGTGGAGGTCAGAGGTCAACGTCAGGGTCTCCGTCCATTGCTCTCTACCTTATTATCTGAAACAGGGTCTCTCTCTGAACCTGGAGGTCACTGATTCAGCTAAGCTAGTTGATCAGTGAGCTACGGAGATGTGCATGTCTCTGTACTCCAGTGCTGGGATCCCAGATGTACCCCACCACACCTGGCTTTTCACATGTATTTTTGGGATCACGCTTGGGTCCTTACAATTAAATGATAGTGCTTTACTGATGAAGCCGCCTCTCACCTCCAGCTGCCACAACAGTTTTTTAAATTCTTTTTTTTTGTGTGTGTGTATGTGCATATGTGATGTACATGTATCTGTGTGTCTTTGCAAGTGTGTGTGTATGTGGAGGCCCAAGGTTGATATCAGGAATCATATTCAACTCTTCTTTCACCTTGTTCATTGAACAGAGTCTCTCACTCAAACTCAGAGTAAGCCCATAATATATCAAGTCTCACTAGCCAGCTTTCTCTAAGGATCCCCAGGCTAGAATTACAGGGGGGCTGCCACACACACCCCAGTATTTATGTGGGTCCTGGGGATTCAAATTCAGGTCCTCATGCTGTGTGGCAATTAGTCTAGCTAGCCTCTGAGTCAACAGCCCAGCTCCTACACTCACTTCTGACACCTCCTTCTTTAGCATCTCTGGTACACTTTGTGCCATGGTGAGGACAGAGGGCCAGTTTCAGGGTGTGCGGGGGTGGGGGTGGGAGATGAGCTGAGGCCTCAGTTGCCTCATTGCATCTGCCTTTACTCTGCAGACACTGACTTGGTGGAAGAGCTCTGCAGCCTGTGATAACCCCATCTCACCCTGAGCCTGTCATTCAGCCAAGGGCATTGCCGGAGCAAAGCTCAAGGCCTAATGACAGGAGGAAGACCCGCTAGGTGAGACCTCATCAGAGGCCAGAACCACAGGATGGCTCTATTAGATACCAGCACCCTCTCCACCTTTTGTCTCAGAGCTAACGCTCACACAGGAATCTTGAGAACACATTGAACTTGAGAACCCTCTCTCTCAGCCTCCCCCAAGGCTGAGATTCTAAGCACTGCAATGCCCATCTCTCTATATGTATTATTATGCAATAGATGTATCTTAGTTAGGGTTGCTATTGCTGTGATAAAACACTGTGACCAAAGCCACTTAGGGATGGAAGTCTTTCCCCATACCCCCACTTTACAGCTTGTAGCCCATCGTCTAGGGAAGTTAGGGCAAGAAATCAAGGCAGGAACCTGGGGGCAGGAATTTATGCTGAGGTCATGGAAGATTGCCACTTAGTTTGTTCCTCATGGTTTGCTCAGCTTGCTTTCTCGTACCATCTAGGTCCAACCTGCCCATTGTTGGCACCACCAACAGAGAGCTGGACTTTCCCACATCAGGCATCAATCAAGAAAATGTCCCATAGACTTGCCTACAGGCCTGCAGCGTAAACTCTAATTGGTCTTAATAATAAAAGCCCGGAGTCAGATATTAGGGGGTGAAAGCTGGAAGATCAGAGAAGCAGAGCAGCCAACCACTAGTTCTTACCTCTACTGAATCCTCAGACTAAAGGGCCAGACCTCAGACTGTAGGACAGGACTGCCTATCCCTCCGGATCCTCAGACTGAATGCTGTGAGCTCTTGTCTCCTCCTGCCTTATGTTCCTCTCTCGGCCCAGGCACATCACTCCTGACTCCATCTCCCTAGTGCTGGGATTAAAGGCATGGGGTCCCAAGTGCTAGGATCAAAGGTGTGAGTTCTGTTTCTCTTTTAGACTGATTCAGTCTCGTTTAGTTCAGGGTGGCCTTGAACTCACAGAGATCCGTCTGCCTGTCTCCCAAGTCCTGGGATTAAATGTGTGTGCCACCACTGCCTGGCCTCTGTAGCTAACTAGTGGCTAGCTCTGTCCTCTGATCTCCAGGCAAGCTTTATTTGTTACAGCACAAACAAAATATCACCACACAGGCCAATCCTATGAAGGCATTTTGTTAATTAAGATTCCATCTTGGGCTGGAGAGATAGTTCAGTGGTTAAGAGCACTGACTGCTCTTCCAGAGGTCCTGAGTTCAATTCCCAGCAACCACATGGCTCACAACCATCTGTAATGAGATCTGGTGCCCTTTTCTGGCCTGCAGGCACACATGTAGGCAGAACACTGTATTCTAAATAAATAAATAAATAAATAAATAAATAAATCTTTTTAAAAAAAAGATTCCGGGGCTGGAGAGATGGCTCAGTGGTTAAGAGCACTGGCTGCTCTTCCAGAGGTCCTGAGTTCAATTCCCAGCAACCACATGGTGGCTCACAACCATCTGTAATGAGATCTGGCGCCCTCCTCTGGCATGCAAGCATACATGGAGGCAGAATGTTGTATACATAATAAATAAATCTTTAAAAAAAAAAAAAGCCGGGCAGTGGTGGCTCACGCCTTTAATCCCAGCACTCAGGAGGCAGAGGCAGGCGGATCTCTGTGAGTTTGAGGCCAGCCTGGTCTACAAGAGCTAGTTCCAGGACAGGCTCCAAAGCTGCAGAGAGACCCTATCTCGAAACCCCCCCCCCAAAAAAAATTCCATCTTCCCACAGGACCCTAGCTTGTGTCAAACTGGCGTGAAAACTAGGCAGCACAATTTGCAAAGGTTGAGCTTGTGTTTGCTATTCCTGCGTATCCTAGAGATGCTGGCCTCAAAGACTGGGGAGACGGCTGAGCATTTTTGCTTGCCCGGCAACAGTAAAAACTTGGGTTCAGATCTCTAGAAGCCTTAGGAAATAGTCAGGCATGGTGGTATGCACTCGTAACCCCAAAACCTGGGAGGCGGAGACAGGAGCTTTCCTGGAGCTCATTGGCCAGCCAGCCTCACAGAAATGGTGAGCTCCGGGTTCAGTGAGAGATCTTGTCTCAAAGAATATAGCGGAGAGTGACTGAGGAAGACACTCAGTGCAGACTTCTGGCCCCCACATGCATGCATATGCTTGTATATATGAACACACAGAATATATACTATATATGTGTATATATGTAATAAATATGGCAAACAAGATGGCTCAGTGGGTAAAGGTGCCTGCTACTGAGCCTGATAACCTAAGGTCCGTCCTTGGAACCATACATTGAGAGAATTCCTATAAGTCGTTCTCTGATTTCCACACACACACTCTTTTTCTCTCTAGACACAGTAAATAAATAAATATTAATATAAGTCGGGGCTAAAGATATGGCTCAGCATTTAAGAGCAATACTGCTCTTAAGAGAACTCTTGCCATGTCTCACAACTATCTCTAACTCTATTTCCATGCTATCTGCTGCCCTCTTCTGGCCTCTCCAGGCATCTGCACACACATGGTACACATCACACTCACGCAGGCACACACATGCACACACATGCACATTTAAAAAAAAGATCTTTTAAAAAACAACCCAAGATTTAAAAGATTCCTGTGTGAGCGTTAGCTCTGAGACAAAAGGTGGAGGGGGTGCTGGTATCTTAATAGAGGCATCCTGTGGTTCTGGCCTCTAATGAGGTCTCACCTAGGGGGTCTTCCTCCTGTCATCAGGCCTTGAGCTTTGCTCCGGCAATGCCCTTGGCTGAACGACAGGGCGATCTGGACCTGGTGGCTGGACCTGGTCTCACGGTGGTCACATGTGGGTGGGTGTGGTCAATCAATCATGGAACTACCTGATTCTGGTCACATGAATCTTGTGTCTGAGGTCATTGTCTCTTATGTCCCCTCCAAGACGGCATGGTACAGCAGACATGAGGACAGCTCCCTCCCAGCCAAGTGTTCCACTGTTCGATTCAATTCCTGAAGTGTGCCCACATGCTCTTTAGAGTCCTTAAACCCTGGAATCCATGGCTCAGACCCTCCCACCTCCCAGTTAACGTGTTCCAGGGGCTTCTAGAAGAGTTTCTAGCTCTGTGTATTTGGCTCTTGGTTCCTAGCTCACACAAGAATCCCCTAAATGTTCTTTATGGCCAAATATTGTCTGCATTTCCCCAATGTGGGTTTGGAATGTTCCAGAATTTTGTGCCTTGCTCTGCCTTTTATAATGCGATCATTTATTACCCGGGCCTCTTGTTCCACACTCCTTTACAGCTTTGCAGTTTTCTTACTGCTTTCTTAATTGCCTATGTGTTTGTCTTCCCAACTGGTCAACCTCCAAGAGAATAGCCTCTCTTTGCTGTTTAATTGTTGCTGGGACATTCTCCGCCTCTGCCCCTGCCGCCACAGTGCTCAGGGTTCAACTCAGGATCTCCCTCATACAAACAAATGCTCTACCACCCAGCCACACCCTCAGACTCTGACTTGGGGATTCCAGGCAAGCACTTTACTACTGAGCTACACCCCAGCCATATTTAATGTCCTTTGACTTAATAGTATTTTCAACGTATGATGGATTTGTGGAGATGTAAACTCACTGTAAGCTGAGGAGCATTGCGTGTCCATTGGCATGTGTGTCTGGGTGGGACGAACGTGCTGTGTACTTAGGGCGAGTGCGTCATGTCTGTGATGACCATGCGTGTGTTTGTGCGTGAGAGCGTGGAGGTGCAGTGTGTAAGCCTTCTCTGTAGTATATGTGTAACAAGCCATTATGACCTCCTCTTGACGTGAACAGATTCCTCATAGGAAATGTGTCTAACTGTACCTGCTGGGTGTGTCTGGCCACCGGCCATCTGGAAGCTGAGCCGAGAGAATGAAGGGTGGGAACCATCCGGCAAGTCAGTGCATCAATTCACACCTCATTCCCTGGTCTCACCGTGCTCTCCATCCCCTCCATGGCTGGCGTCTTTCAGTAGTGAGCGATTTGTTTTTCCCCTCTGCAGAGAGTCCAGTTTTCTGTCCGAGAAGAGGTCGGTACCCAGGGATGTCCTCCCGCACGAACCCAGTCTGCACTCAGCACCTCTGTGTTCTCTCCCTTCAAGGCCAAGTCCGTGCCACTAGGGATGGGGCTCTGCAGGGTCCAGAATTTATCAGCCCTTCCTGCTGCCAAACCAGGGCATCCTCCTCCCCTCCCCTTCTTCCTCTTGCTGTCCCCTTCCTCTCCCTTTCTTTCCTTTCTCTCTCATTCTCTCTTCCCCTCATCCCCCCCCATTCCTGCTCATCTTCTTTTTCTACTGAGAGAAGCATGTTGTTTTTATAGGTTTCCCCCAAAAGTTTTAGTGCGTGCGTGTGTGCGTGTGTGTGAGTGAGAGTGTGTGTGTATGTGTGTGTGTGTGTGTGTGTGTGTGTGTGTAGGTCAGAGGACAACATCCAGGAATCAGTTCCTCCACCAGGTGGGTCCTGAGGATTGAACTTAGGCCATCAGAGTTGGCCACTGACACCTTAACTTGCTGAGTCCTTTTTCTGTCTCTGTCCGTGTCCCTGTCCCTGTCTCTGTCTCAACTCCACCTGTGTCTACGCTCCTTGTTTCACCATGGAGACCAGACTGCCCTCAAGCACACCGTGCTGTCTCAGCTCTGAGCGCTGGAATTGCCGGTGCGCACAGTGCACCCACGTTTGCCTTCTCAGCAGCCCTTTTTCGTAGTTTCTGTGTTGGATTTTTTTTTTTTTACCTTTGTGGATTTCTGTCTTTAAAGTTAATCCCTTTTGTCCCTTCAGTTGGGTTTCAGGAAATGTGGTAGTATCTGCCATCTGTGCCAAAAATAGCCTAGAAGAAAACCATGGAATATCCCTTTGCAGAGGCAGGTCACCACACAGGGCAGGCGGGCACAGCCAGCGTTAGCCAGCCTCCTGACATCCTGAAGGTAATATTAAACTCTTAATTTTTAAACCTTATGTAAGAAATATTTCTGAGCTAAGAAGCAAATAAAACACCCCATAAAATACTCATATACCAACCGCTGAGATTAAATAGCTGTTAGCATTAAGTCATATTTGCTTCACTGTTTCCTTGACTTTTATTTTGAAAAAGTCCAGGGCCATGTATTATTCTTTTTGAGACAGGGTCTTGCTATGTAGACCAGGCTGTATAGTTATAACCGTATTCTATACGCTTTTTCTCTTCATTTTCTTTTAAAAAGATGTATGTATTTTAATTTATGTGGTTGGTGTTTTGCCTGCTTGTATATCTGTACACTCCATACGTGCAATGCCCTCAGAGGCCAGAAGAGGGCGTCAGAACTGGAACTGGAGTTAAGACAGCTGTGAGCTAGCTGCTTTGTAGGTGCTGGGAATTGAACCCAGGTCCTCTGCAAGAGCAACAAGAGACATGGCTCTTAGCCACTGTCTCCAACACCCCCCTCTCTGTGTGTGTGTGTGTGTGTGTGTGTGTGTGTGTGTGTGTGTGTGTGTGTGTGTGTACAACATCCCTGTGAAGGTTAGAGGACAATTTCAGGAATTGTTTTTTTTTTCCTTCAGTGCTCTCAGTATTATCAGCAAGCTCCTTTACCTGCTGAGCCATCTTGCTGGCCCCTTCCCTCTTTTTCCTTCCTAAGCATAACACTAACTTATGGTTAGTGTGTATCTTCCTCAGGCTAAATTTTGTGCTTTTGTGTTGTATAATTGAGCCAAGCGTGGCATGGCATGCCTGTCATCCCAATGAGTGCTATGGAGGTAGATGTAGAGGGTTCAAGGTCATCTTTGGCTGAATATAGTCAGTTTAAGGCCAGCCTGAGCTATGTTTTGCTGAAGTTGTCTGTGCACAGCTTGCTTTTCCACATAAGACATTTGTGAGGCCCAGCCACATAGATCCTTTCTCCACCTGTTGACGTTTAACGGCTTTATAATATTCCCAACCTGTGTGCACTCCGGCTTGTTTATCTGACGCTTACAAAAGGCAAATCTTTTCCTACAATTGTAAGTGGAACTTCAGGGAGCAACGTTGGGACATTTCTTGTTTTTGTTTGGAGACGGGGTTTCTCTGTGTAGCCCTGCCTGTCTGGGCACTCAGAATGTAGACCAGGCTGGCCTCGAATTTATAGAGATTCACCTGCCTCCACCTCCCAAGTGCTGGGATTCACCACTGTGCCGGCTCAACTTTGGGGCTTCGTGCTCATCAACAAAAGCTTCCCAAGACTAAACCCTACTATGTTTTCTTTGTAACTTTTTGTATGTTTATGTTTGTACAGTGTGTGTATGTATGAGTTTGTGTATATGCATGTGTGTGATGCACACATGTGTGCGGATATGTGTGCACATATGTAGGGCATGTTTGTGTGCGTGCAAGTGCAAATGTGTGCGAGTATGTATGCACGAGTGTGGGGGTATGTGCATGTGTTATGTGTGTGTGTACACACGCAAAAGTCAGAGGTTAATGTGAGGTTATCTCTATTGATTGCGACAGGGTTTCTTACTGAGCCTGAGTCACTGATTGGCTAGACTGGCTGGCCACCTCTCTCCTCTCCTGCAACACTGGGATCACAGACACGCACTTCCACAGCTGTCTTTGACATGGGTACCAAAGCTACGAAAGCAGGTGTCGTGCTTGTGTGGCAGACACTATCCACTGAGCCATCTGGCCAGCCTCTGTCTAACTCTGGTAGATGCTGTTGGTTCTTCTCCAAGCTCAGTGTCCTAACTTCCGCCCCACCAGCAGTGAACAACGTTCTCCCTCACTCCATAGCCGGGCCAGTAATTGGTGCTGTTGGGCTTCATATGGGGGGGCAGGGTTTCTTTGTGTAGCCCCAGCTGTCCTGGAACTTGCTCTGTAGACCAGGCTGGCCTTGAATTCAGAGAGATCTGCCTGCCTCTGCCTTCCAAGTGCTGGGATTAAGGGCGTGTGCCACCACCACCCAGCTTTCCTAACCGGCTTTCCTAATCTTTTTCAAATTAAATTTTATTTATTCACTTTTGTTTGTGTGCATGTGTATGTGTGTGGGAGCACATGTCAGGGTACACATGTGAGGGTCAGAGAACGGGTGGGAGTCTGTTCTCTCCTTCTACAGTGTAGGTCCTGAGGATTGAACTCAGGTCCTCGGGCTTGACTGCAGACATCTTACCTGCTGCGCCTCTCACTGGGCCCAGACTTACTAAGTTTTGCAAACTCACAGGTAAGAGATTGTAACTCATTTCAAAATTTGCATTTCCCTAATACATATTAAATTTTGGCTCCTTTCAGTCTTGTTTATCTCCGAATAATTGAATTGTACCATTACTCTTGAACGATAGTTTAGCTGTGTATAAAACTCGTGGTCAGAGGCTGGAGAGGTGACTCAGCAGTTACGAGCAATGGCTGCTCTCGTAGAGGACCCAGGCTTTGATTCCCAGCACCCACATGGTGGCTTACAATCATCTGTAGCTCTAGTTCTAAGGAATCTGACACCCTGTTCGGACCTCTGTGCACATCAGGTGTGCACATGGTACACATATACACATGCAGATAAAACACTTACACACAGAAAACAAAACAAATAAGTCTAAAAATAAGAATAAACGCCACCCTCTTGGTCTACAGATATTTCTCTCTGCCCTTTGGGAGACAGTATGCCATTATCTTCTGGCCTCTATAGTTGCTTTTCAGAGGCATTCTCAAATGTTTTTGGAGACAACTCTTTCCTTTGCTAATCTGTCAGATTTTGTCTTTGTCTTTGGTGTTCTGTAGATTCATGATGATTTGTCTAAGTATTAATCAGTCCATGTACTTATCTGTTTGGATCTTGTGGCAATCTTTGAATTCCATGCCAGGAAGATGGTTCACTGGCTAAAGGTGCTTGCCACCAAGCCTGACGACTGGAGTTCCGTCCCCAGAACCCACATGGTAGAAGGAGAGAACTGACTCCAAGTTGTCCTCGAACCTCCACATGTGTGCGTGTGCACGCATGTGCACACACATACAGTAAATGTAATAATCTTTGAAGTGTGTGTCTTGTGTCCTGAGATCAAACCCAGGGCTCTGTGCGCGCTGAGAAACTGCTCTGCCACTGAACTACACCACCATCCTTGTTTATCTGAGACGGAGTTTTGCTCTAAAACTCACCGTCCTCCTGTCTTAGCCTCTAGCATGCTGGGAGTGCAGTTATGCACCAGTAAGCCCAACCAAGAATATAATTATTTTCATATGTATGTGGTGTGTGTGTGCCTGTGCATATGTATGTGTGTCCCCTGTCGCTGTGTTTGTCTGTGCATGTGTGCATGTGTGTGAACATGCACACCTGAGTACATGTGCATGAATCCCATAGGTGAGCATCTGGTATCTTTCTCAGTCACTGTCCACTGTGTTGATAGAGGCAGGGTCTCGTCCTGGACCAATTTGATGGTGTAGCTAGCAGCCGCTCCAGGACCCCACCCCCATCTCTACCTCTTGAGCGATGAATTACAAGCAGGCGGCCATTCCACTAGGCTTTTGGAATCTGAACCCCAATCCTGACACTTGCACCGGGAGTGCTGTGTGCACTGAGCCGTCTTCCCTGCCCAGGACACGCTGTTTTTTAATCAATTACACAGCCACATACGTGTCACATATGTGTCTAGAACCACTTCCCAAAGTCAGGCATCAATTTGAGGAGTGGATTTGGGGCTTGGGAAATAGCTCAGCCAATAAAGAACCTGCCTTGCAGGCATGGTGACCTGAGCTTCATCCTCAGAATCCACATTAAAAAAAAAATCTGGGCATGGTCACAGACAGTTGTCATCCCAGTTCTAGGAAGAACTCTTGTGAGATCAAGGCCAGCATGATATACACATCAAGTTCCAGGCCAGCCAGGGATACCTACTGAGACCCTGTCTCAAAAAAACCAAACAAGCAAAATACAAGACAAAACCTGAAACCCCACAAAACTAGACAGATGGTATCTGAGGAGCAATGGTCAAAGTTTTCCTCTGTTCTCCACAAGACGCTTGCACGCGTGCGTGCACGCACACACACACACACACACACACACACACACACACACACGAGTGCACCATTGTGAGTGGCTGCAGGAGACACCAAACTTCTCCAAGGACATGGGCCTGAGAGCTAATGGAAGGCTGTGGTCTCCCTGTTTATCATTTTGTCTCCCAGCCTGTTGTTAACTTTCATCCTCCTTTCCTGCGGCTGCTCCTGTCTGATAAACTTTACTTTACTTCACCATCTGTACCCTGAAGAGTCCTAACTCCGTGTCCTAGTCAGGGTTTCTATTGCTGCAACAAAACGCCGTGACCAAAAAGCAAGCTGGGGAGGAAAGGCTTTGTCTTACACGACCACATCACTGAAAGAAATCAGGAAGGGAACTCAGTCAAGCAGGGTTGGAACCTGGAGGCAGGAGCTGATGCAGAGGTCATGGAGGGGTGCTGCTTACTGACTTGCTCCTCATAGCTTGCTCAGCCTGCTTTCTTATTGAACCCATGACTGCCGGCCCAGGAAACTCTGCATCAATCACTAGTTTAAAAAATGCCTTACAGCCGGATCCCGTGGAGGCGTTTTCTGAATTGAGGCTCCCTCCCTTCAGATAGCTCCAGCTTGTGCATCAAGTTGGCAAAAGAGCAGCCAGCATGCTTAGTTACTTTTCTCATTGTTGTAAGGAAACGTCTGAAAAATCACCATAGGGAAAGAAAGGGTCTGGAGAGGTGGCTGAGTGGGGGGAAAAGCGTCTGCTCCCTACGCAAGCCCCAGGACCTGAGTCTCATCCCCAGAACGTACAGTGGATAGAGAGAACTGACTCCCAAAAGCTATCCTCCAGCCTGCACATGCACGCACATACACACCCCATATCATACACACAAGAAATGAATGAATATGTTTTCAGAAATTTGGGTTGATTTTGGCTCCCATTTTGAGGGCGAGGCTCCGCATGGCGGGGAGGCACAGCAGCAGGGGTGCCCGCGGTCTGGAAGCACAGGGGTGGAGAGGACCACTGCCACTCGGCTCACTCTGTCCGTTCTTCTGCAGCTCAGAACCCCAGCCCACATTAGGATGGCTCTTCCCACTTTAACAACCTCGCCTATTTAATTTTGTAAAAAAAAAATAGTTACATTTATTTTTATTTGCACGTATGTGTTTGTGTGCATGCATGCGCGCACCTGTGGAGGTCAGAGGACAACCTGTGGGAATCAGTTTTCCTCTTCCACCCTGTGGGTCCCAGGGATTGAACTCAGGTCGTCAGGCTTGGCAGCAAGCGCCTTGACCCTGTGAACCATCTCACCAGCCCTCAACTAACCTAACCATGATAATCCTTCATAGACAAGTGCTGAGGTCTGTTTCCATGGTGACTCTAAATCCCATCACGCTGACAATTAAGATCAGTCATCATATGTGTATGTGTGTGTGATGTGTGTTCGTGCCCAGTGTGTGTGTGGTGTAGTGTATGTGTGTGCTCACTTGTCTGTACACACGTGAAGGACAGAGATTTATGCCAGGATGTCTTCTCCAATCCATCCAATAGTAGGTGGTTCTCAACCTTCCTGTCGCTATGACCCCTTTAATACAGTCTTGTGGTGGTGACTCCAACCGTACAACTATTTTCATTGGGGCGTCATGACTGTCATTTTGCTACGGTGATGGATCGTGATATAAATATCTGATATGCAGGATATCTGATATGTGACCCCCGTGAAAGGGTCGTTTGACCCCCTCCAAAGGAGTTGTGACCCACTGCCATAGAGGAACCAAACTGAATTCTTGGTTCACCTTCCCAGGAACCCAAGGCCTTCAGTGTCCTGCTCCATCCCCTTGAATTTGGCCCGGAGCAGAGCGGGAACTGGATCACCATTGACCCTGAGCTAGGGGTTCCCCAACCCCAACAGCAGCTCTGCAAGAGAGGGCTGGAGCCTGATCCCCCCCCATCAGCCTGCTCTGCTTCCACTGCTGTCCCGCCGGCAGCTGCAGGAACGGGCCCGGGTCTGCACGTATGGAATTCCTGTCTGCAGAGCCTCACAGTTGTTTTCGATTAGAGTGCAAGTCGACATGCGTGTAGAACATCTGCTGTTAATCCGTGTCCCCGTGGAAGGGAGATGCCAACACGTCGTTTATTAGGCACGTCCATCCCATAATGTCCTCGCTCTGCCTTTGTCTTCCATGGAGGAGGCCGTAAGGGTTCCAGGATGCCTTTTATTTGGCTTCAGACCGCGTTTCCTCCTGCCTAACGGGATCAGGACAGAATGGATTCCAGGTTGTTAATGTATGCTATTTTGGAATCAGACTCTGCGGCTATTCATTTTGAAGTCTCTGGGCAAATATCCAGCTCATGTTCACCCCCTGGTCATCACAGCGGTATCAGAAACCTGGGCACAGTCCCTGGGTGGGGGTGGGGGAGGAAACCCACATCCACAACTCCCAGTTCTACGAGAATTCCAAGCAGACATGGGTAGAGAGGCCAGGGGGTGCAGAAGGACAAGGAGCCTTTGGAATACAGGTACCAGGCAGGGAGGAGGTGACATGGCACAGTTGAAGTGGGATGCCATTCAAAATCCACTGGAGGGGCTGGAGAGAAGGCTCAGTGGGTAAAGTCTGGCTGCACAAGCCTGTGGACTAGGTTTTGATCCCCCAGCACCCATGTAAAATATGGCCTTGGTGGCACACATCTGTAACCCCAATGCTGGGGACGGCAGAGATAGGCTGGTCCCTGAGGCTCACCGGCCAGTCTCTCTAACTGAAAGAGCCATCTTCAGGCTCCGGGAGAGACACTGTCTCAAAAAAAGAAGGTGGGGAGTAAGTGAAGGGGACACCAATGTCAACCTATGGCCTCCAAATAGGTCCTTGTGAGCACGTACACATGCATACACCACACACAAGCGTGCACATGCACACGCACATGTGCACATGCACGCACACACAGTGAGAGACAGACAGACACATGTGGGCAGGGAGATTCTTGTGGGTGGAAGGAATGCATTGCCTAGTGTGTCCCCAGCCATAGTGGCCCCCATACCTTTATAAGCAGTGACCCTTCTCCTTTTTCCTTTTCACTGTGTGTGTCTGTGAATGTGTGGTGTGCAGTGTGTGTGTCTAAGTGTGGAGGACAGAGGGTTAAGTTGAGATGTCTTTCTACATTCCTTAACCACCTTTCTTTTTGAGACAGGATCTCTTACTGACCCTGGAGCCCGCTCTTCCGGCTAGACTGGCTGGCCACTAAGGACTGGGATCCCCTTGTCTTTCTCCCCCTGCACTGGCATTACAAGCATGGACCACTCTCTGCGGCTTTGCAGCTTCGGTCCTGGATTAAACTCGGGTTCTCACACTTTCGAGGCTGGTGCTTTCCTAGTTGAGCCTTCGTCCCAGCCCAGTAGGGGTTATCTTCATGTTACATCCCAGGGCCATAGCCCACAGTGGGGCACTGAGGCCAGAAAGAGGGTGTGGGTGAGAGGCAGAAGATAGCCCGTCCACAGCCAGGAGAAGTGTGTATCCTTGAGAAGTCTCTCTGAGCAGGCCCTGAAGATGCAGGCGGCACAAAGGTCCATCTTGCCCCGAGCCAGACTGCAGAGACTAAACAGATCTCAGGGACCACTGACGGATGTGGCCCTGGGGGAAAGGGAATCCCCCTTCTCCATCCCTTCAACTACTCTCTCCCTCCAGTACTCTCTCTAGATACCCTGGACTCCTCAGACACACCCAAAGGGGCTATTGTGGAAGGTGGGATTCTCGATGACACTCACCACTTGGGGGGGGGCTTCTGCGCCATGTGGAGGGTGGGGTCCTGGGAAGACATATTCTGTTCACATGAAGACCTGAGACCCTAGGCCCGTTACTCTGTGTCCCCAGAGCCCTCAGCCCTCTGTATGCCGGTCCTCTGCTTGGTCACTCCCCGTCTAAGGGAAGACCATCTTTGTCGCGGGGGTCTGGAGAGATTCTGGATAGAAGAGGCAGCTTCTGGGGCAGGTCACAAAGCAAACCGACTTGTCGTCGTTGGGCTATCAAGTGTTTTTTACCCTGTGGTCTTTTGTTGTCATTGTTCTTTGTCTGTGTTTCCAGCTCAGCCAATTCTAGTCCTAAAGAAAATTAGAAGCATCAGAGCAAAGATGGGGCTCATTGGTAGAATGCTTGCCTTGCAGGCATGGAGGCCTTGCGGTTGAGCCCCAGAAATCTAATAACAATAACCACAAGCAAAGACCGAGAGGAGGGTTTTATTAGGTGCCACCAGGCAGCGTAGGGGCAGTGTGTCCTGTCCCATATTATTATTTACTGTGCATGTATTTAATTTAATGCAGGAGTGTACACACGCGTGCAGGTGCACACAGAGGCCAGAGGCTAGACTCCTCTGCAACTAGACTTACACGGGATGGTGAGCCACTTCATATGGGTACAGGGAACTGAACTCAGGCTGTCTCTTCTTTAAATAGGGTGTTTGTGGGCACATGGGGCATGGTGCATGTAGACGTTGGAGGTCCACCTTGTTTGAGACCAGGTCTCTTGTTATCTGGTGAGTACTGCAGGATAGCGGGCCTTCTGGCTTCTCCCTCCAGGTTAGCGGGCCTTCCGGCTTCTCCCTCCAGGTTAGCGGGCCTTCCAGCTTCTCCCTCCAGGTTAGTGGGCCTTCTGGCTTCTCCTGGTCTTTGTCTCACATCCCTTTATAGGAGTGCTGAAAGTACAGATGTATACCACTGTGTGCAGCTTTTTTGTAGGTCTGGAGAATCCAAACTCAGGGTTTTTTTTATTTGTTTATTTTTATTTTATGTGCATTGTATTTTGCCTGCATGTATATCTATGTGAGGGTGTCAGATCTTGGAGTTACAGACCTTGTGAGCCGCCATGTGGGTGCTAGGAATCGATCCAGGTCCTCTGGAAGAGGAGTCAGTGCTCTTAACCACTGAGCCATCAACACTTGGACGGCAAGCACTTTGCCCACTGAGGTGATTCCCAGTTTCTCTTTAATGGTGCTATGTAAGATGAAATTGTTTATAGCCATACCAGCTTGAGGAAGCAGCTCAAAAAGCAGTTTTTAACCAGTTCCCAGAACTCAGGTTAAAAACAAAATGAAACAGAGCCAAGCATGGTGATGTTGCCCTTGTAACTCCAGTGCTGGGGTCACAGAGGCAGGACAAGCCTCGAGGCTCTCTGGCCAGCCATACTAGGTGAGTTCCAGGTCAGTTAATGACACTGTCTCTAAGCAATGTTGCTAATGACTGAAGGCTGACCCCTGAGGCTGGCTTCTGGCCCCTGTAAATGTGTACACGGGGGACATACAGGCACAGGCACACGCAGAGAGAAGGTAATATGAAACTGATCACTTCAGCTGGTTTTCAGATTGATTTGAATTATTGTACATTACGCGAACTTGTGTGTATTTGCGTGTAAGTGTGTACCCAGGAGCACTGGTGTGCTCAGAAGCCAGAAGATTGTGTCGGATCCCCTGGGGCTTCAGGTACAGCTGATTTTGAGCTGCCCAGCATCGGGGCTGGGAACGGAGCTCGAGTCGTCCACAAGACCAGCAAGCACGCGTAACCACTCAGCCATCTCTCCCACTCTGGGAATTAATGTAGCTAGTTTCAGGAGTGTGGTTCAGTACTAGCGAGTGCTTTTGCATTGTGGGTTCAACTGTCACCACTGGCCATCTCCAGGATGTTCCCAGCACCCTGATTAAACTTTTAAAGAGGGGGGGATTACCAGATGTTCTCTCTCCAGCACACCCTCTTGGGTTATCGCCTCCTTTTATGGTCTTTTAGCAATTTTATAAGCCTATGAAGTTGCACAAATGTCAGGATGGCTGTGCGCGACCCCAGTCTGAATGCATGTCCGTTAACTGCATCCTGTGGAATGTTCTTGGTTGCGCCCCGGAGGGAGGTGCCTGCTTTGTGTCTGTTCATCTGCTCATTTACTCATTCCTGTAGCATCCATGATCCCACGATAGTTCTGTGCACTGGCCTGTGGACTGGTTGTGACGGGCGTCTCCTAGGCCCTGCCCTGCTTTTAATTGAGAAACTGGGTCAAAGCTTTAGTGCTCGTTTCAGATGGGAGAGCTGTTTGTCTTGCTCGCGCGTGTGTGTGTGTGTGTGTGTGTGTGTGTGTGTAGGTGCATGCACACATGTGTGTAAAGGTGTGTGGTGACCTCGGGTAGATGTCAGAAACCATCATCTACACCTCTTCCAGCTTACCCCTCTGAACCAAACCACGAGCTCGCTGGGACGGCCAGTGTCCATAGCCAACTTGATCTGGGGATTCCCTGTCTCCACCTTCTGAGGCGGTGCTCCACGACTACCCGGCATTTGTGCGGCTCTCTAGGACCCGAACTCTGATCTTCACGGCAATGCACTCGGGTTCTTAAGCTTGCAAGGCAAGCAACTGGGCCCTTTCTCCGGCCCGATTTTGACTTTGTTATATAGGGTTTCCTGTAGCCCCATCTGTCCTCAAATTCTCCATGTTAAAGAGGCTGGCCTTCAACCTTTCATCTTCCCGCCTCTACCTCCCAAGTGACGGGATTACAGACATGCACCACCTCACCCGGCCGAGGGCCAGCGTTTTAATCTCCAAATTGGGGAAGTCTCCAGCTGTAGGACAGACCATGTAGCTAGGCAGCTGGGGACAGGACCGGCCTGCATTTCCCCTTTCTTTGGCACCGGTCTCAACAGGCAGGCATTGCTTTTATGTGGCAGGTGAGGAAGTGAGGCAGCTGGGCTGGAGCCCAAACCTCCTCAGCCGGGGGGAGGACAAGGTGTGGAGCCTTCTCAGCTGTCACAGCGTGCTAGAAAGAGAGGTACCAGAGAATACCCCCACTTCTGCCACTCTAGGAGTGAGTGACAGTATTGCAGGGTGAGCTGGCCAGAGTTAAAAGGGACTTGGGCTGGAGAGAGGGCTCAGTCACGTGCTTGCCTCACAGGCATGGGGGCCTGAGTTTGATCAGATCCTCTGAGCCTACATGAAAATATCCGGGCGTAGTGGCATGGTCCTGTAATCCCAGGATGGAGGGGGCAGAATCAGGTGGATCCCTGGGTCTCATTGGTCGGCCAGCCTGGCTGAATCAGTAAGTTCCAAGCCAGTGAGAGACCCTGCCTCAAAAAGCAAGATGGATAGCACGTGAGGGATGAGAGCCAAGGCTGCTCTCTAGCCTCTACATGTGTATACATAGGTGTACTCTCGTGTGCACTTACATACAGGAAAAGCATTCACATGTGTGTGCATGCACACACACACACACACGGGGGCGGGGCAGGCGGGAACAGCTTGAGGCTGTCTCACTAACTGCCTCACGTTGCTTCTGAGCTCAGATAGGCAAACCGGGAGTGCGCCTTTCAAGCCTGTGGCCACACTGACATCCACCTTTGCTGACCTGTGAAGTGTGGGTGGCTATGAACACCACCTAGAGAGGAATATACAGTCTCAGGAAGGTCAGAAGACCAGCCTTGGGGGCTAGAAAGAGGGCTCAGAGGCTAAGAATGTTTCTGCTCTTGCAGAAACCTGAATTCTGTTCTCAACACTCATGTCAGGCAGCTCACAGTGCCTGTAACTCTGGCTCCAGGGGCTCCTGTGCTCTTTTCGGCCTCCCCAGACACCTGTAAATGTGCATACTCTATTCTCTCTGTCTCTCTTTATCTCTCTTCCTCTTCCTCTGTCTCTCCTCCTCTCTGTTACCTACCCTTAAATCGAAAGAAAGGAAGGAAGGAAGGAAGGAAGGAAGGAAGGAAGGAAGGAAGACAAAGAAAAAGACTCATCTGAGATCACAGGCAGGTGACAACGGCCTTGTCCCCCCAGTGATCTGGAGAGCAAGAAGGTTAGAGGGTGCAAGCACCCTCAGTGTAGCAAACAGGCATTTGGGGGTACATGGAGCAATTCCTCCAAGAAAGGGGCTTTTGTTTGGTCCGGGAAAAGTGGAGCTGTTAAGAGAGAAGGAATTTTAAGAAGTGAGCAACAAGAAGGACTTGCTAGAGAAGCGCAGGCAGCATGTGCTGGCGTCTGCATAGTTTAGTTGGAAAAGTGCATTTTTTCGCGATAGGGAAGAGGGGACTGGGATTTGCAGGCTCAGGTTCCCCTCGCGGCTACCTCCAAGCAGTCAGGCTGCCTTGCATTTGTCCTGAAAACAGGCATCATCTTGGTCTTGTACATGATGGAGCCTTCCACACTCCTAACGGGCTCCTAACCATGAGACCAGGTTTTCTTATGTAGCCCAGGCTGACCTGTTACTTTCTCTGTAGCCCAGGCTGACCTCCCACATGCAGATCCCCCCCCAGCCTTGCAATTCAGACCCATAATTCTAAATCTCATCAAGTTCACCAGCCCCTGATTTATTTATTTGTTCATGTATTCTGCATGTGTGTGTCCACGTGTGAAGTATACATGAGCATACATGCATAGGTATGTGGAAGCCAGAGACAACCCTCTGGTGCCATCCTTAGGAACACTATCCTCTTTTCAGACAGGGACCCTCATTGGCCTGGAGCTCACCAATGGGACTAACCTGGCTAGACATCTAGTGCCCTGATCTCCCTCTCTCTGCCTCCTCAGTGCTGGGACTACAGGTGCATGCTACCAGCTACCATGCCTAGCATCTTCCCTGGGTACCAGGGGCAGAAGTTGGGACCTCATGCTTGCAAGCGAGCACTTTGCAGACTGAGCTATGTCTCTAGTATTCACCGGCCCCTGATTCTTCCCCCCTCGAACCCCAGCTATGAACCTGAGTTCCAGAGGCAGGGTCCCTCAAGGCTTTTGTCTGTATTTTCAGTATCTCAAATGACGCGCGGTTTGTGCTCTGCAGACAGGCCGGCTCTCCCGGGTTTGCTGAATGGGCGAGTGAGAGTATTAAGTCCAGGAAGGTATGGCAGGGGGCCAGGCCTGGCTCTTCCAACTGCGCTTGCTCAGTAGGACGGACGTGACTTGGCTCTTACCCCATGTGGGTGATAAGCAGCACCTCCACAGGTTGCAAGCACGACCCTGTGCTACCCCCCAAATGGCTGTGACCCTTCCCCTCGGCAAAAAGAAGCCTGGCTTCTGCACGCCTGAGTTGTCCCCTGTTGCTTCAGATGCCCCTTCTGGAAAGGGCATCAGAAGAAAATGCTGCAGCTTAAGAAAGTCCTTGACCTGATGCACCTCTGGCCCTGTGGGGTGGGGGCCAGGGAGAGACCTGGAGTGTTATTGTCTTAAAAAGGCATTACACTATTAGCTGAGAGCGTTGGATTATCAGAGAGACTGTGGGAAGAGGAACCATTAGCCCCTGGCTGTAATCACCGAGTATGGCAGGTTATGAGGCTGTCTACTGTGACACAGCCTAGACACCAGGCAGACCAGCATGCTGACCTGATTTCTCCTCTCTGTTCAGGGCAGAGGGCAGGGGTTCTCACCTATGCATGCAGAGGCCAGAGACAGACATTGGGCATCCTATGCTAAGGGTCTTCTCGCTGGCCTGAGCTCATCAACTAGGCTAGACTGGTTGGCCAGTGAACTCTAGGGATTGTCCTGTCCCTGCTTACACCCCGCCCCCATGGTGCTGGGGCTTTATAGTCATGCGTGATCACGCCTGGCTTTTGTTAGTGGGTGCGGGGGATTAGAACTCAGGTCCTGACACTTGCGCAGCAGGTGCATTGCCCACCAGCTGTCTCCCCCAGCCCCTTGGTTTTCCCTTGATGATAAGGAGAAACTGTTTAGCTCTACAGATTTTCTGTGGAGGTAGAATTTGGTGCAAGGAAACAGCTAGCCATTGTGGCTTGTGTAGGACATGCTGTCACCATATCTGGTCACTCTTGTCTTGGATGCTTCAAAGGACTCATGCATAACCAGAAGGATGGCTCAGGATTGCAAGACAAGCCCAGACCCTGGGAGCCGTGGTGGGTTTTGTTACCGTCCAGAGTAGAGAGTTTCCATTGAGAAAAGACTCAAGTGAATGGACTTGTGGCCAGGGCCACAGGGTCAGTAGTAGGCAACATCTGGCTGGTACCACGGATGCTTAGGAGAAACAGGGGCTCACAGTGCCCCCTCCAGTGTGGGCTGGCTGCAGTAGACACCTGTTAGGCACCCCAACCACAGTGGAGAGAGCAGAGCTTCAAGTGTAGCAGAGGCCTGGAATACATCTATGATGTCAGGACAGGAAAGGGACTCGGGGGTGAATGGTGGTCACTGCTCCATTTCCATTTAAGAAGGTGGGGTGCACTGGTGACGGTGTGTGTGCTGGGGTCTACTCTAGGAATTTCCTCAAGCCTTTTAGTCTGTCTTGTAGTTGACCCCAAAATGTAAAAGCAAAGCAATGTTACAGGTCTGGGTGACTTATTGGGGTGTATGACCATCTCCCAGAAGAAGGGGCTCCCTGGCTCCAGAGATGCAGCTGTTGTGAGCTGTCATCTGGAGAGAGGGCCTCATGAGTCTTGTAGGCTTCAGAACTTCCTGAAACTTATCAATTCTGTTTGTGCCTTCTGAGTTTTATTTTCTTCCCAAGTCTTTTAAAACATTTTTATTTTATCTATCTGGGGTGTGTTATCTGCATGGGTGTCTGTCCACCACGTGCTTGCCAGGTGCCTACAAAGACCAGAATAAGGTGTTAGTCCCCTCTAACCAGAGTTATAGATGATTGTGAGCCACCTTATGGGTGCTGGGATTTGAACTTGGGTCCTCTGGAAGAGCAGCCAGTGCTTTTATCCACTGAGCCATCTCTCCAGCTCCTATGTCCTGAGTCATAATGAGTCTCCTTCCACGGGGAAAT